>WSYQ01000618.1:0-98401 GCA_011426435.1 Lysiphlebus fabarum
CAGTTCAACTAACAGTTTTGCGTTTTTGGCTGAAAACCCAGATTTTTCCGTTATGTTGGTAGTACGATGTAAGATTATAAATTTTTTTTTTTTTTTTTTCTCTGGTAGTCTGTTTGGTAGTTGCTTATTTCTGTTGGCTGCCTTGCAGAGTTGACATATGATTATTGTGCAATATTGTGTTATAAAAATAATAATCATCAATAAATGATACACCGGTAAAATATTTATAAATAAATATTAATCTTGATGATGTATGAATTGTGTTTGATACAAAAAAACTTTAGAAAAAGATGTGATATTTAACGAAAAACAATTATTTTTTACAAAAAAAAGCGTCAAGTATTCAAAATTGTAGTCAATTTGTAATGTAACTTGTTTTGCCATTAATTGATTTTTTTTATAAATACAATAAAAACCAATATTTTACTATCTTTCATGGCTTATGCTGAAACGTCATAGACACTTGGCAACATGAGATATTCTGCTATCTTGTGGCGCGCAAGTTTGAAAGTGTCAATGTTAACTTGTTAAAAGCATATTTTTTGACTTACATGAAATAACTCTGTAAATAAATTAATTATGTGTAATTAATTATAAATTATTTTAAATATAAAAAAAATTAACGCATTTAGTTAAAAAAATTAAATTTCAAAAAATTAAAATAACCAAAATATTAGAAAGGATGGAAATAATGCTTTTAACAGAAACAGTATACTAATAGTATTACTACAGTATACAGTATATTAATTCGTTACTTTCTAATGAAAAACAGTCTAAAAGAGAAGATCCATTAAAAAAAAGACAAACATTTGTAAAATTATTGTATAGAAAATTATTTATGCAATTCCATTTCTGGCCACAATTACATCTGGTTCTTGATAACAGCATCAAAATTAAAGAGATCAATTATTTAAATAAACAAATGGCTACAAGAAAAGACGTGAACAAAGATATAATTACTTGTTTAATTATTGTTTAAAAAATTATTTAATCAATTGCCTCTTTTTCCTAGCATAGCCTTTTGTATCTAATTAATGAATTTAAAATTACATAAATTAAATTTTGAAATAATCAAATTGCTACGGAAAAAGGGGTATAATTGGAAAAAAAAAAATTACTGGTACAATTATTCAATTACTCGTAATTTTACATGCATAAGATATTTTTAGAAAAAGAGTTGATATTGATTTAAAAAAAATTTATAAAATATTGTTTTTTTTCTTTTGGCATCCTATTCCGTTGCTGTTTGTATATTTAAATAATTATTTTGGATAATTTTTAATACATTTATAATCAACAAATGACTAGGACGACGAATGCAATCGATCAAATGATTTTTTAAATAATAGCCTTTTTTTTAATTGTATTTTCTTCTCTAGCCATTTGTTTATTTAAAAAATTATTTTTTCCGTCGTTATTTTTAAGGTATGAATTCTAAGCTTGCTGGTACAAATTAAAGCGTGTTTTTCTTCGTATTGTAGAAAAAAGAAAATTTTGAAAAAGTTCATTATTAAAAATTCTACGCAATTGTTTATAACATTTTTTGTTAAAATAATTCTTTTCGTCGTTCTTTTTGAGATACAAATTCTGAGCTTGGTGGTACAAATTAATACAAATTATTTTACATTTGGAGCAATTTTTCTTTTTATCTTAAGTTGTTTCAATAAAAAAGTCATATTTAACCCTTTATGACCTTTTGAGGTATAAATTAAAATGATGGCGGTACAATTTAGTACAATTCAAAACACTTCTAAAATGTATTACAAAAAATTTTTCTAGGACACTCGCAGGCCAACTTTACATAGCTGATTTCAACGAAATATAGTTTTTTTTATTTTTCTAAAACTCGATTATTTTCTTTTTCCTTTTTTCGTTCGAATTATGTAGAGTTAAGGCAAGCTATAACTTTTGATAGAATAAACGGAATGACTCCAAATTAGGCTCATAAAACGTGGTTTTTGAAATTCTATCGCCCCTTGTAGGATCCATTCTGATTCTTACGACCAAATTTTTTCTATTTTTGAAGAAAAAATGACACATATGTTTCAAAAATGCTATATTCTGTTTTTTTATGAAAATTAAAATTTTTTTTGGAAAATGTTTCAAATGAAAGTTGTAGAACTTTACCACACATGCTTTTAAATCATATTCAGAGTATCTATGACGATTTTTTTAGAAGTTAGAGCTTTGCTAAAAAATTACTAGAAAATTAGGCAAGCCATAACTTTAGAACAAAATTGTAGTGGAGACTTCGTATGAGGCTTAATCAATACGTCTATTGAAACTCTATCGCCCCTTATAGCTAAACCGATTATCTGTTTGGTCACTTTTTTTTTTTTTCTAAAAACTAAATTTAAAAAAAAAAAAAAAATTTTTTTTATTTTTTTGAGACAAAAAAATGACTCAATAGATAATGTTTTTTTCTATTAGGGGCGATAGAATTTTCAGAGACGCTTCTTTTGAGCCAAACCCGAAGTCTTTACGACAATTATTTCGTAAGTTATTAACGTTATTTTTTTTTTGGGAGATAAATCCAATACTACGGCTGAGCCTTTCGGCTCCTAGCCACCGTAATTTATTTTAATAAACAAAAATGAAATAAAATAAAATAAATTAAAATGAAAAAAATTTAAATAAAATAAATTAGAATAAAATAAAATAAAATTTATATATATATAGGTATATATAGGGAACACTGAAAGCAGAATGGACACTATATTTAAAATTTTACAAAAATGATTAATATTTTTCATATTGATAATTTTTTTTTTGCTTAAAAAAATTTTAATCTTAAAAAACTTGGACGCGAGACCTTTTGAGGGGGTTGATATCTAATCCTTGTAAAAATTTTAATCGTTTTGGATAAATCGTTTTAAAAAAAGTAATTTCAAAAATGTATGATATCCTTGGTTTGTATAAATAATCTTCTGTTTATACCAACCCGTGGTATGTTATTATATTATATGTTATTTAAATATACAGAGCTATAAACTTTGCAGAAAGATGTGATATCTAACGAAAAACAAAAAATAAAATTTTATGTACAAAAAAAAGAGTCAAATATTCGAAATGCGATGTAATTCGTGTTGCTATTAATTAATTTTTCATATACATATACAATATAACATATGATACTATAGAAAAACCAAAGAAAAATATTCATATAAGTTTGAATTAATAAATAAAAAAAAAAAAAAAAATTATACTTGACCCCGCTATATATTAGATTGAATAATATTGGCTTCAAATTTAACTACGCGGGGTCAATAATATAAAACAACAAACTAGTAAAGCAAATTTAATATATAATAATTTATATAAATTTTATGTTATTCGATTTAATAATTTTCATAAACAATAGTTCGGCTCGATATACTTGGTTGGCAGATTATGGAAAAATGAAAATATTTTTTCATAGGAAGTTTCCGAATGGTTTAGGAAAGTTTAGGAAATCATTATTATAATTTACGAAACAATAGTTAATTAGTTATTAATTAATTAAAAATAGGCGTATCCTTAGTTGGCAATGGAATAAAAAGAATAAAACAATGGCTCTAATTGATAGGAAATTGGTTGATGAAGTTTACGAAATCAATATTAGAGTATACGAAATTGTTTAAATAATTTTAATTAATTATTTTCACTAATTAATTTATGAATTTGTTAACTAGATGCGCAGTGAGGTTTGCGCAACTAAAACTAATACGTCGTATCAAATTTTGTCTCAAGTCCCGGTGTTTTGGCGTCGTGTATTAATTAAAAATAGGCGTATCCTTAGTTGGCAGTGGAATAAAAAGAATAAAACAATAGCTCTAATTGATAGGGAATTGGTTGATAAAGTTTACGAAATCAATAATAGAGTATACGAAATTGTTTAAATAATTTTAATTAATTATTTTGACTAACTAATTTATGAATTTGTTAACTAGATGCGCAGTGAGGTTTGCGCAACTAAAACTAATACGTCGTTTTAGATTTTGTCTCAAGTTCCGGTGTTTTGGCGTCGTGTATAGCCATGTCAATACCCTATTTGTCATCACAATATCATATTAAATAATAATAAATTAACAATTGATTATTGTACATATTTAGACAAGAAAAATCAACAGTAATTATTTGATATTATTAATAATTAATTTATACGTTTTTATTTATTAAAAAAAAAAAAACAAGAACATTGCAACGCATGAGTTTGACACGTTTTGTTTTTGTTTTTATTAATTAATTTATTATTATTTAATGTGATATTGTGATGACAAATAGGGTATTGACATGGCTATAAACGACGCCAAAACACCGGGACTTGAGATAAAATTTAAAACGACGTATTAGTTTTAGTTGCGCAAACCTCACTGCGCATCTAGTTAACAAATTCATAAATTAATTAGTGAAAATAATAGTTAGGGAGCCCATCGTGCTTTTACTTACCTCATTGCATAAGTCGTGGAAATAGGCCCGATCGATTGGTATTGATGCCCTGAACACGAAAATAACAATGGCCGACCATTTGGGTGGAAAGACAAGTGGCGGCCAGCGGTCAAAGTGGGTGTATGAGGTATGAAAATTTACCTCATTGCATAAGTCGTGGAAATAGGCCCGATCGATTGGTATTGATGCCCTGAACACGAAAATAACAATGGCCGACCATTTGGGTGGAAAGACAAGTGGCGGCCAGCGGTCAAAGTGGGTGTATGAGGTATGAAAATTTACCTCATTGCATAAGTCGTGGAAATAGGCCCGATCGATTGGTATTGATGCCCTGAACACGAAAATAACAATGGCCGACCATTTGGGTGGAAAGACAAGTGGCGGCCAGCGGTCAAAGTGGGTGTATGAGGTAAGTAAACTTACCTCATTGCATCACTCGTGGAAATAGGTCCAATCGCTTGGTATTGATGCCCTGAATACGAAAATAACAATGGCCGACCATTTGGGTGGAAAGACAAGCGGCGGCCAGCGGTCAAACTAAACTTACCTCATCGCATTAAAGTGGAAATAGGTCCAATCGATTGGTATTGATGCCCTGAATATAAAAATAACTATGGCCGACCATTTAGGTGGAAAGAAAAGTGGTGGTCGACGGTCAAAGTGGGCGGCCAACGGTCAAACTGAACTTACCTCATCGCAACACGATTTAAAATAGGTCCAATCGATTGATATTGATGCCCTGAATATAAAAATAACAATGGCCGACCATTTAGGTGGAAAATTTTTGATGGCCGACCAAAAAACTTCAAAATTTAAAAAAAAAAAAAGTTTTTTGGTCGGCCATCAAAAATTTTCCACCTAAATGGTCGGCCATTATTATTTTTATATTCAGGGCATCAATATCAATCGATTGGACCTATTTTAAATCGTGTTGCGATGAGGTAAGTTCAGTTTGACCGTTGGCCGCCCACTTTGACCGTCGACCACCACTTTTCTTTCCACCTAAATGGTCGGCCATAGTTATTTTTATATTCAGGGCATCAATACCAATCGATTGGACCTATTTCCACTTTAATGCGATGAGGTAAGTTCAGTTTGACCGCTGGCCGCCGCTTGTCTTTCCACCCAAATGGTCGGCCATTGTTATTTTCATATTCAGGGCATCAATACCAAGCGATTGGACCTATTTCCACGAGTGATGCAATGAGGTAAGTTTACTTACCTCATACACCCACTTTGACCGCTGGCCGCCACTTGTCTTTCCACCCAAATGGTCGGCCATTGTTATTTTCGTGTTCAGGGCATCAATACCAATCGATCGGGCCTATTTCCACGACTTATGCAATGAGGTAAATTTTCATACCTCATACACCCACTTTGACCGCTGGCCGCCACTTGTCTTTCCACCCAAATGGTCGGCCATTGTTATTTTCGTGTTCAGGGCATCAATACCAATCGATTGGACCTATTTCCACTTTAATGCGATGAGGTAAGTTCAGTTTGACCGCTGGCCGCCGCTTGTCTTTCCACCCAAATGGTCGGCCATTGTTATTTTCGTGTTCAGGGCATCAATACCAATCGATCGGGCCTATTTCCACGACTTATGCAATGAGGTAAGTAAAAGCACGATGGGCTCCCTAACTATAATTAATCAAAATTATTTAAACAATTTCGTAAACTCTAATGTTGATTTCGTAAACTTTATCAGCCAATTTCCTATCAATTAGAGCCACTGTTTTATTTTTTTTATTCCACTGCCAACTAAGGATACGCCTATTTTTAATCAATTAATAACTAATTAACTATTGTTTCGTAAATTATAATAATGATTTCCCGAACTTTCCTAAACCATTCGGAAACTTCCTATAAAAAAATATTTTCATTTTTCCATAATCTGCCAACCAAGTATATCGAGCCCAATAGTTCAGCGAACTATTCAAAATAATATATATATAAATCTGGAAATCGTTGTTACCGACTTCAAGCATACCATCATTT
Source organism: Lysiphlebus fabarum (assembly GCA_011426435.1). Classification (NCBI taxonomy): domain Eukaryota; kingdom Metazoa; phylum Arthropoda; class Insecta; order Hymenoptera; family Braconidae; genus Lysiphlebus; species Lysiphlebus fabarum. Next base: position 6,427 of record WSYQ01000618.1, read on the forward strand.
CCCTCAATATACCATCTTTTTTCCTTCTTCATACCATCGTGAGTCATTGGTAATGCTGGTTCTCCATTCGTTTATTTATTTAGTTTTTTTTTCAGTTTTTTCATTCTTATTTTGTTCAGTGATATGAGCTTTAGCTGCATCTATAATATATTTTTGTGTAACTTGCGTTTCAATATGAACAACATTTGGCTTTTTTTTATATTTGTTAACAATAGCTGGTGGTGAAAATTCTATTTCTAAATCAGATACTGTTAAACTTTCTTCATCACTAGCATCATCATTAAATTGAGAAAATTTAAAATGCAATGGTTTCATTGTTTCTTCCAACTTTGGTTCGTTTGATTTATTTTGTTTTATTGGATGCATTGTAACATAATAGGTTTTATTTTTACGATGTACTGTCAACGTCGCTGGTGGCTCTGCATCACTTTCTTCAATTTTAAGTTTGGGTTTTTTGACGGATATTGTACTTCTATTTGTTTTCAAATTTTTTTTACCACGTGATGGTGTCGATTTTGGTTTATTTGTTTTTTTAGTCATGATCGCTTTTGTTTCTTTAATAATTTCACGTATATTTCGTGACATTGCACCTGGTCTCCATCCAGGACGTGGTTTCATTCGCACAGTTTCTTGATTCCAAAGCCATCCCATATTACCTGGTATCCGTTTCCATATATTCAAACACTTTTCATGAATCGTTCCAGCATTTGATAAATGTTGGCCAGTTAAATAGATATAACGATTGCTTCCAATAAAACCTAAACGTGAATTATCAACACGTGAAACATTTTTTGCTTTTGATTTTTTCAATTTTATATTTTCATGATTTTTATTTAATGATTTAGTAACACCAAAAAAACTCGGCACACTATATTTATTTTTTAGCTTCGAGTAACATTGTGATTTTCCACATGGCTTTTCTGTATCATCATCTTTTACCTCGTTGTCTCCAACATTATTCATGTAAAATCTCTGAAATCTTGGTGTATTTAAATCAATCTCAGTTATGGATTTTCTTAGATAAATTTTTCGAGATTCGCATGATGGAGATGATAGATTGCATGGTTTAACCGTGTCATATTGTTTTGTAAATACCTGAGAAATTCTACGAACTTCCGCCGATTTTTCGTATTCAAAATCTTTTTCAATAAATGGACTCTCTAGTGGATCCATCAACCGTAACCCAGCCACACCAGAATATTTCCCCAATGAATCTATAAACTCCTGGGTATCTTTAAATTTTTTAATTATGAGACCAATATTCGAATATTTTTCTTGAATGTATAATACTTGAGAATTTTTTAATGACGAGTCTTTTGAATTTTTAATTAATTTTATTGGTGAAACATAACAATCAGCGGTTGTGTTTGACAAATATGTATCGTCATCTTTAACTGTTTGTTTATTTGATTCATGGTAATACTCTGACTCTCGCAATGTATTGTATTCGTTAGAGTGGTTATAAATCTGGTATTTCATTTTAAAACCATTTCTTGTTTTATTTTTTCTGTTTTCGTTTATATTGTGGTTAATAGCAACATCAGGTTCTCGGCTTTTACAACCCTTACTATAACAATTTATAGGATGTGAAATTAAAGAAATATTTTCATCAGTGGTTGTGTTAATAATTTTTTTTGACATTTTACAAACATGTATTGGCTGGTGTGAATTTTTACTGTTAGAAATATCTGAATAACTACACAACGCTTGCTTTTTCAAATGATGTTGAATTATTGAAATCTGAATTGTCTATGTTATTGCAAGGTAAATAATAAAAAACTTTAATTTAAATGATTACGAAATAAATTTTTTTACTATTAAAAAATATTTACAAAAATTTTGAACAATTATAGCAAAAATATGGATGTATCTAAAAAAACAAAAAGAGATTCAATTTTTGTTTTTGATTTAAATGTTATTTGTCATGGTAACTGTTATCACTCATGTACATACAAATCAAATCTTAACTGAAGCTTGGCACTACTGTCCACAGTTAGAGCATATTTATAACCGATATGTATAGTTAGAAAATTTACTTATATAGATCAACAGAAAACCTCTCTGAGATGAACTAAACTATGGTAATTTTATTCAGTGATGAAATTTTTTCGTAATCAATGATAGTCATTTTGATCTGTCAACACTATTCAACAAAAAATTAAAAAAAAATATATTAGAATAAAATAAAATTGAATATATTAAAATTATGAAAACTTTTTTCGATATTGATAATGGATTGTTTCAATGAAACAAACGAACACAAACTTTATTCGCTTCAGTTAACAGTCAACGACCTGCACCTGCAACCCGAAAAATTTATTCACTACAACAAAGAATTTATTAACATAAAAATAAAGCTTTTAACGTTACCAATATTTAAAATAAGCCTGAGTGGATTGAAATCAAAAAGAACCCAAAAAAATAATCTAACAGATGGTTATTTGATTTTATCATCGAGCATATCTTGTTTATTTAGTGAAAGACCAGACAGTCTTTTGCATGAAATCCAAACGACAGCCCTATATATTGGTATATTTTTAAATGATGATATATACCCGATTGCACAAAAGAGCCTATCACTGTCTGGTTGTTTTTGCGACCAAAATTCGATAAAGAGGAACAGTCAAGATAATCCATTAAAACTATATCTATTTACTGGCAGTTATAGCATTCATGATGCTGGAAAAAATCAGGTTGGTTATATTCACTTTGCTGTAAAAATAACTTGCCTTGATAAATACGTAATAAGCTGCTATAAGATCGAGAAGAACTGCATTGTCATTGAAAATGATTTTAATGAAAGACAGTATACTGTAAAACAAAGTTTATAATGTAAAAATGACGAAGAACATTAAGATAGAAGTCTCTCAACTCAGATTATTAATAAAAAAATTGGAACTAAAAATTATAAGACAGAGAAATTAATAAAAAAAAACAACAAATAACAATGGATGCATGAGTGCATTCCTTTAATAAAAAATTCTTTTTCGTTTTCGTTTTTCGCCCTGTAATACGTTGCTCCATTCCGTCATCCTCAACAGCTCCCTATCCTAATACATTGTGTGCCGTCACAGATTACCCTCCTTGTAAAACTCCATGGGGTGCGTTCCAAAACCTCGTTCGGGTCAGATCTTCAAGATGGCGGCGATTCAGTGTTTTATAGAGTGAAACCGTCAGAAGATCACGATGATCAATCAGCGCATGCGCCAGAATATAACGATACATGGAAAATCTGTATATGTATGTGACTGATTGAAAAATTCGGTAAGGAAGTGGAAACACAGACACGCAAATTTTATATGTATTGATATGTATAACTGAATTCTGGCGCATGCGCTGATTGATCATCGTGATTTTCTTCTGACGGTTTCACTCTAATTTTTTTTTTTTTAATCAATAATTTTGCATCTTGTCGTATTCGATAAAAAAAATTATTAATTATTTATTTTCAATGCATTTTTTAAAAAAGCCGGCTGAGGGGTGTGGAAATAAACAAACAGCGCATTACGTAGTGCGCAATTGAATGACTAAAGTGGCGCACTCTACATTTACGACGTATATCAAGCCAAAAATATTGACCCCTTCCATCGAAGTTGATTCTCCTGGTATTTCTCTAGTCTTCTTGTATAAAACATAATGTTTTAAACTATGGCTTTTACATTGTTCTCTTGTATAAAAAAAATTATTTAGCTCCATATTATCAGCTACCATTTGCCATACAGCAATATTTGACAACTTGGTGCTTTTAAAATTATCCATATTTTTTTTATACGAATATATTAAATTTCTAGATGAATCCTCAGTCTAGGAAGCTCGTTGTCGAGGTTGTCCAGCTGCAAGTTTTTCTTTTTTTTTGCCCATGTAGCGTGAAGATGATTTTATAAAATTCGTGGTTTCATCAGTGACTAAAAAACCTATCGATTTTAATGATTTTATTCTAATGATTTGAAACATCTAAATTAAAAAAAAAAACAAAAATTGAAATAATTTTTTTAACATACTTGATGCAGTAGTTCCTGTTAAAAGACCACGAAAAGTATCATTTTGTCTTAACATATTACTACTTGAACTGCAAGATGGTACATCAAAAAATTCTTGGAAGATCCTGGTACAGCATCTTCACCATCAGTAATTTTTAGAGCATGACAACCTATTTAATAAGGAATATTTTATCAATTTTTTGATAATGATTACATTGATTAAAAGACAATAATAATAATAATAATAAAAAGTGAATAAATGATCAACACACCTGGTGTAGTACTTGGCAAAGTACTGTTTGTCAAATGTAAAGAATCGTCAAGATGTTCATCGTGATTATTTACATCACTTGTTTCATTGATACTTGAACAATTATTATTGTTATTATTAAAATCATCAACTGAATATTCATAATCAGCATATTCATTATTATCAATTGAACTTGAATTATGGTCATATTTATTGCCTGCTATTGGTATATCTTCAATGCCAAATAACTTTTTAATTTCATCGTTGCACTCATAAAGTTCCATTTCATCTGCTATATTTAAAAAAAATTTATAATAATTGTTAATTTCAAAAAATAATTTTGAAAATCAAAAAGAAAAATATTTGTATACTTACTTGTTTTATTCCACAAACATATTTTATCACTACAAAATAATGGTTAAAAAAATTCATTACACATAACGTGGTGCGATTCAAGTGACAACTCGTTATTTTCCATTTTTAATCAAACAATAATAATTTAAAGATAATGGTACTTATTATTAATGTAAAAAATAAAAACGACTATAGTGGGCGAAAAACGAAAACGAAAAAGTATTTTTTATTTAAGGAAAGCACCCCATTAGGTGCATCCAATTATAAAAGGAATAACCTTTTTACGTTTAATGCTTAACGTTTATAAGTGAAATAAACAAAAATTTTTTGGAGCATATTTGTTATGAAACGTGATTTTCCAAGTTTATCATACATAAATAATCTGGGATATTTCATAGAGAATTTTATCATTTTTGTCGTTGTTTCTGTTTTTAGTTTTATGCCCTGTAATACCGGCCAAATTTTTATAGGAAAAAACTGTTTCTTGTAGTAGCAATATTGGCACAATATTGGCACATATTTACTCAAATTACGGAAGTATAATGACTTTTTTACGTTTGATGTTCAATGTTTATAAGTGAAATAAATGAAAATTTTTGGCGAATACGGTTCCAGAAAAAAAAGTTGCGATGTGATACCAACATTCAGAATAGAAATAATTAATATTTTAAAATCTTGGCATTGTTGGTATTTTTTATAAATTGCGACTGATATAAAAAGACAAAGTATGACAGTGATTAAAGAAAAAATTTTAAAAAATAAAATATGTTGGCGTCCGACCCGGTATAACTATTTGTTTTTATTTTTTTAATAAATAAATATCTGAAATTAATTGTTAACAAATAGCTACGGAATGTATTAACAAAAAAGTATTAATTTTTTATTTTTCAAATGAATAAATGCTTAGAAACTATTTTTAAATAAAGAAATAGCTACGGAATGAAATGTTATTCAAAAAAGAAAGAATCTAACAAAAAAACAAAAAACAAGTATTTTGTACAAAAAAAAGCATCAAGTACTCGAAATTGTAATGTAACTTGTTTAGTCATTATCAAGAGGCACGGTAGTGCCTCGAGTCAAGTATGAGAAAGGAAATATATATGTGTGTGTAAAAGTAACTACCGTGCCTTATTATACACGACACATTTGTGACCCCTTCCGTCCCCAATTATTTATGAATCAATTAAAATATGATGGAATCAATTAAAAAATACGGGGTTTTGTAATGATCCCATAAATCAATGTCAAGCTTTTTTTTAAAAAAAAAATCAGATTTTTTAGTGGCTTATTTTTTTTTTTATTGAACAATCAAATTAACGGTTGCGATTTTTTACCTATGTGAACCTAGAACCGCCGTTAGTCCGATTTGATCGTAGGTAGGCTCATTAAAAGCGTCTTAATTTGTAGTAATTTGTAGCTAAGGGTTTAATTTGTAGTTCAAAAATTAAGGGTGGGGGGAGGGTTGAAAGTTGAGTTTTTAAAAATAGGCCTAGAGGGTTCAAATTGGGTCGAAAAGCTTCGTTAGAATTTGTAGTAATTTGTAGTGAAAGAATTAGAATTTGTAGTTGCATGGTTTTTTTGCTAGGACCATATGTTTATAATATAACGATATAAACAATCATAACTTTTTTATTATTTGAGCTAGGACAATTTTATTGACGCAAAACGATTCAGGAGGTCGAGATACAATTTGTAGTGAAAGAATTAGAATTTGTAGTTGGATAGTTTTTTGTCTAGCTCCATTTGTTTATAAAAATACGATATAAACAATCCTAACTTTTTTAATATTCAAGGTAGGACAATTCTATTGACGCCAAACGATTCAGGAGGTCGAGAAGCAATTTGTAGTGAAAGAATTAAAATTTGTAGTTGGATAGTTTTTTGTCTAGGATTATTTGTTTATATAAAATAACAATATAAACAATCATAACTTATTTATTATTTGAGCTAGGACAATTCTATTGACGCCAAACGATTCAGAAGGTCGAGATACAATTTTTAGTGGAAGAATTTGAATTTGTAGTTGAATAGTTTTTTGTCTAGGATTATTTGTTTATATAAAATAACAATATAAATAATCATAACTTTTTAAATATTTGAGCTAAGACAATTCTATTGACGCCAAACAATTCAGGAGGTCGAGAAGCAATTTGTAGTGAAAGAATTAAAATTTGTAGTTGGATAGTTTTTTGTCTAGGATTTTTTTTTTTTTATAAAATAACAATATAAATAATCATAACTTTTTAAATATTTGAGCTAAGACAATTCTATTGACGCCAAACAATTCAGGAGGTCGAGAAGCAATTTGTAGTGAAAGAATTAAAATTTGTAGTTGGATAGTTTTTTGTCTAGGATTATTTGTTTATATAAAATAACAATATAAACAATCATAACTTTTTTATTATTTGAGCTAGGACAATTCTATTGACGCTAAACGATTCGGGAGGTCGAGATACAATTTGTAGTGAAAGAATTAGAATTTGTAGTTGGATAGTTTCTTGTCTAGCTCCATTTGTTTATAAAAATACGGCATAAAATAGGCCTAGAGGAAAACTAGAGAACGACAAATTCTAATTCTTTCACTACAAATTGCTTCTCGACCTCCTGAATTGTTTGGCGTCAATAGAATTGTCCTACCTTGAATATTAAAAAAATTATGATTGTTTATATCGTATTTTTATAAACAAATGGAGCTAGACAAAAAACTATGCAACTACAAATTCTAATTCTTTCACTGCAAATTGCTTCTCGACCTCCTGAATCGTTTGGCGTCAATAGAATTGATAATTTGGATGTTTTTTTTGATAAAATTTTTAAAACAATTTGTTTTATAAATTTTATCAAAAAAAAACATCCAAATTATCAATAATAAAGTGTCTTATAATTTTTAACAAATAATTGTTAATAACAAATAAGTAAAAAAAAATAAAATAAATCAGTATTTAAAAACGTCTCAACAATAAACAATATAAAAAAAAAAAATTTTCAATTCATTCATGTTTCAATTTTTTTTTTTTTTATTTAAACAAATTGTTTATATTTTTTTTATAAATTTTATCAAAAAAAACATCCAAATTATCAATAATAAAGTGTCTTATAATTTTTAAACAATTAAAAACAATGAAGAATCAATGAATTAGATAGCTCTCAATTTGCTGTCGAAAGCTTGTCGATTCAGTGTCCAAATATTCCGGTAATAATGACCGAGTCAATTACCGATGAATCCTGTAAAGCTCAACTGCTTTTCGACTGGAGTAGATATACGAATCGTGTGAACCTAACCTCTTTATCATGTATTATTTTAACTCTTTTTTTAATATTATAAAATATTAAAGTCAAGATTTTGTCAGTTTAAATTGTTGTTATTTTAATATTCCATTTATTTTCCATTTTCTAACTTATTTCTCTTATTCGGCTCTTGGGAATTACGTTTTATATATGCTGTCGAATTGCTCTCAAATCGCTGTCGACTGAGCGCAACATTAGAGTGTCAAATCATCCGCTAGGGATGAAATAAATCGGTATCTATCTAAATTTTATTTAATGTAATTATTTTATGAGATAATGAATCATTTTTTAATCATTAAACTTTTTATAATATTGCATCTAAACAAACGCAAATATCTGAAATTATTAACACTGTAATGGTGTCTGTACTGACCAAAGGTTTAATATTTTTATTTCACATGCAAAGAAATGTTTAAAATAGCGCGCGCGACTTTACAACGTTGCCAAGTTATTTTTATAATTCTATCAAAAAAGACAAAAAATATTTTTTTTGTGTGTACTTTTTATTATTACATAAAATCTAATATTATTCGCCACAATGATATTAGTATAAAAAAAAACTTTGTATTTTTTTTTAGAATTAGACTATTCGCAACCCGGTCGTCAGAAGAAGATCACGATGATCAATCAGCACATGCGCCAGAATTCAGATATACATATCAATACATATAAAATTTGCGTGTCTGTGTTTCCACTTCCTTACCGAACTTTTCAATCAGTCACATACATATACAGATTGTCCATGTATCGTTATATTCTCGCGCATGCGCCAATTGATCATCGTGAACTTCTTCTGCCGGTTTCACCCTACTTGACCCCGTTATACATAAAATTGAATAATGTTTGCTTAAAATTTATGAAAAACCACGCGGGTACAAGTATAGGGTTACCATATGTGCTGAACACCAAATCAGAACATTTTGTCTACTCCCCACCCCCCCCATAAATAAAAAAAAAAAAATTATGCATTTATTTGTTTCATACATAATATATTATTAATATAAATTAAATACATTTTTTTATAAATTAGTATTTGTTTATTATCTTTTTCAGTAAACTTTTATTTTCTGCTTTTTTTAAATATGTACAAAAATCAATACATGAATAATTTTTAAAATGATATAATACAGTTATGAGATGTTTTATATTTTTAACAAAAAATTTGTTTCTTTCATTCGACCACTGTGTATTATCATAGAAAATTATTTAAAAATTTATTTATGCAATTACATCTATCTTTCTAGCTCATTAATATTTAAAAATAAATCTTCAATAAATAATTAATCATTCTTAAATCAACGATTGGCTATGGAAGAATATGTAATTTCAAAAAAAGACTATTATTTATGCAATTACTCTTTCATAAATTATACATTCAATGGAATTTTTCATTATAGCTATTTTTGCTTAATAAATTTATCTAAAATTACATGAATAATTTTTTGTAACAACCAAATAGTTTCGAAAGAAGATATAATTAGAAAGAAGACAATCACTTGTTTAGTTATTGTTTAAAAACTTATTTATTTAAGTACAACTACCGGTGGACCTCAAATTTAAGGTTGAATGTAAGTCCTCATCACCGAATACTTTTTTGTGCCAAAAGGGCTCGCCCCGGCCCATGCTTTTTTAAAATAAATTGGTGCCATCTATGCCCAAAATATATGCCCGAGTCTGTCCCATCAGCCGTATCTGTGTGCGTTCCCGGCCTACACCTACACGCATCAATACTACTTTACTCAGATCATGAAACACCGCAATTAAAAAAAGACAATCAATACCAATTTTTACTAATTATTATTAATTTATTATTTTGATATTTTATATTTTTATATATTTAAAAATATTATTTATTTCAAGAGTTAAAGCTGTTGATATTTTGTCTGTGTTAATATCAAAATGAATTAGAAAAATTGTTAACGATATAAAAAAAGAAAAATATTATATTTTTTAACCGAAAAATTAATAAAAAATAAATTAAGAAATTAATAAGTAATAAATATAAAAAAAAAAAAAATTATCTAAGCTGTCATTTTTTATACTCCAAATTAAACATTTTTGTTTAAATCGACATTTTTTAATATATTCATTTGATAAATTTATAAATTTAATATATAAATAATAATTAATATATATATTAATAATTAATAATAATAATTAATATATAAATATTTAATTATAATTATTTATTTATATAGTATTATAGTATTATAATCTAAATTATAATACATGTTTCTATTTAAATTGCTTTGAATGTTATTGGTGTGTTAGTGTGGCTCACAACGATACACGAAGAAGAGAGAAAGTGAGACAGTAGACACCGTTGCCACATAGTGATTGTGAGCCAGCCGGTCGCTACAAATTTATAAGTCAATTAATCATTTGCAATTGAATATCTTCTACAAAAAACGGTCGAAATTGATGAATTTTTTTTTAAATTTTCGTAATTAAAAAAACTACAAATCTGAATGAATTTAATAATTTCAAGTAGAGGGGTTTGAAGATACAGATAAAGACGTGGGTTTTTCCATTTACGGCCGTGTTAAATCATTCCGAAAAATTTGTATAAAATTATAAAAAATCGAGAATTGTTCTAGCTTGCGATTAAAAAAAAAATTAGCAAATTCGAGTAGAGGGAATTCGTATTTACATTCAACCTTAATGAACTTTGAATAAACAATCAATAATTTTTGAATGAACAAATGACCGAGGGAGAAAATGGTTTTGTGAAAAAAACAAATACTTGTCTAAATATTGTTCGAAAATTATTTAATTATAATAATAATATATTTGTTCTAAAAAAATTCAGTAAAAAAGGAAATGTAAAAAAAAAATAAACTATTATTGGTACGATTACTCTTTGAAAAATTATTTAAACAACTGCATCTATCTTCCTAGCTATTTTTTATAATTATAAATGCATTTAAATTTTCATAAAGTCATTTTTCATATTAACAAATAGTTACGAAAAACGTTGCAAATTAAAAAAATACAATTACTAGTACAATTTAACGAATTATCTTTAATTTATTATTAATTATCTTTATTATCTTTAGCGAATTCTTTGAACAACTGCATATTTCTTACTATCCATTTATTCTTAATAAATGCATTTGATTGTTGTATAATAGTTATAAATTAATTAGTATTATTGATAAATAATAATAATTATTATTAATAGATAATAATTGATATTACTGTTTTGTTATATATATCAAAAAATTTCTAAATGTCGAAACCAGAAGCAGAGTATTAAAAAACAATACTTTACAATACTCTGTTTCTTCATTGCAATCAAAAGTATTTAAATAATATAAATATACGTTGGGTTGCTACGCACTTCATCTATAACTCAAAAAAAAAACACAAATTCTTTGGATAGAACATTTAAGGTTGTTTCCCGAGATCTGAATTCGCTCCAGATTTTTTTTGTTTTGGTCTTATTTTTTAAATGAAATAATTATCTATATTGTCAATTTTTGACAACTTTAACACACAAGCTATAAGTGTTTCCTCATATTTTTATGTATTTTTATTAATAACTTTTTTAAAACGCAACAGAAAACGTTCAAATTTTAACAGTTTATAGTCCTAAGAACGACAAATTTTTTGATATAAATTTTTTTTATTTCGTCTGTTGCGTTTAATAAATATTCAAGTTTGAAAAACAATAATTTATTGTTTTTGATAGTTTGCGTGCGTGGGGGACTCATAGTTCGGCATCACTGTTTGTCTCTCCTTCGTTGTTTTTCTTTAGCGGAAAGGGAAATCAACACACAGATACGGACATACGCAAACATACAATAGGATTTTTTCTATAATGTGAAATAGCAGTGTTTCACGATGTAAATTTTGAGTACTAGCATAGTATTGGTGTATATTAGTATATACACTAATACTACAGTAGTCAATATTTCAGTCAGTAGCAACACAAAAATCTTGGGGACCCGAGCATAAAATACAGCGCTATGGTATATAGCGTTGTTAAACACAAATATTCATTTTACCTTGGGATTGGGAATCAACCTTAAAAAAAAAGCAGTTTGGAAAATTTCGAGAGAGTTGGAATAAGTTTACGTGTTAATCGACCGTGGCAGCATACCATGGTGGCATTTAAAAAAACAAAAAAAGAAAATAGAAAAAATTGAAATTTTGTGAATTCTGGACTCAAGGCCTTAACCATTATCAAAATTTCATAGAGTTCAAATATTTTTAAATTTTGAATTTGTTTTAAATTTTTTAAAAAGTGCCACCTTGAACAAATCGAGATATCTTTTATTTTCAAAACAATATTTGCGCCAAAGATACATAATTAACCCGTGAGTCTAGAATGGCTCACAAATTTTTTTAATATTAAAAAATATTTTTATTGTTACGAGTGGGCATTAAATAATAATAAGAACGTTATCATTTTTATATGTCTTTATTCTCTTAGTTCTCTATTAAGACTTATTCATTTATTTATATCTGCTACTATGGTCGTCATATGTTATTATTATATGTTATTGTTTATCTTTGTCTGTCTAATGAGAGGAAGGTATAACTAACTCCACATTCGTAACACTACCTCCCGCTCAATAAAGCTTGTCGCCCCGACAATCCGTGAATTTGAAATCTCTTTAATCAATAATTTGATTAAAAGATCGTATTCAATCAAATTCTTATTCGTTAGGGACTCTCGACTTGTTCTAAGATATTGTTCAGCATTCGCTCATGGTTCAAGGGAAAACCCAACGTAAAAATCTTGAACGAACAATATTTACAATTTTATTTCTCATCTAAAGTCAATTTCATTTCATGTTCAGTCAAAAATATCTTCTTTTGATTTTTATCTCTATTTCATGAATTTCTTTTTCTTTATTTTCTACCATTTATTATAAAATTTAAAAATTGAATCATTGAAGGCTAATCAAATGGTCACATTATTACAGTACAAAAAAAATATGGTGTCAATGAAAGGTATGAATCAAGATAGCATTTTATATACATAGTCGATATTAATTTTGTTCGGTACATTAAATAAATCAGCTGATATATTATTACAAAAGATCTTCTTAATACTTAGTGTAAGTTTATATGTCGGTGAATTGCAATCATAATTATTGGTAATTTTAGGAATGTATAATGGTTGGTTTGATCTATTGTTACAGTTATGGTGAATCCAAATTGGTAAATTATATAATATCTCAGGACAATATGTGTAGGCATTTAAGATGTTTAAGCAAAGAAGAGCATTGATTCAGAGTTGACGTGTTTCTAGAGTAATAATACTATATTTTTTACATAATTTGCTGTAATCATATCCTCTTGGTGGATAAATACCTGTGCTTTTACCGGCAAGTTGTTTTACAAATTTTCTTGTACACTTTCAATTTGTTTGAGATGTTTTTTAGTTTGATAGGCAATTACTGGAGAACAATATTCTAATATAGGTAAAACATAAGCTTTGTATGGGATTTTATAAGTGGAAGGGTGTTTAAAGTTGTTAATATTGTATAATCTGTTCAAAAACCCAAGAGTTTTTAGTGCTTTTTTATGTGTATGGTGTATGTGAGAATTGAAATTTAACGATGAGTCAAATGTGACACCGAGATCATTGACACTTGTCTGTCGTTGAATGATTGAGTTGTTTAGTAGTGACTGGATTTTAGTGTTAATAGTACTGAATGTATTGATGTGAATGTAAGATGGTATATTAAAGTCACCAACAAGTATAATATCCATGTTAATGCTGCCAAGTATAATTGCAAGTTCTTCGAACATATTTGATGTTAGTTGTGTGTTGCTGTTAGGTGGTAAATACAAGCATGATATACAAAACTTGTAATTATGCCATTGGCATTTCAAATTGATAATATCAACAAATAGATAATCCATAACAAAAGAGTCAGGTAGAGGAAGCAGAGTCGATTTAAAAGTACGATTGATTGCAATTAAACAACCTCCACCAGTTTTTTTGTTCTCGTTTCTTCTATCAGCACGATATACCTCATATTGATTCAAATATATCATAATCCTTTGAATTATTAAAAAAAAAAAATCAGCAGAAAGTGATAATAGTAAAAATATAAGTGGTGCATCCGGCAACAACGTCAATAATAATAACAATAGTAAAACCATGGTAACAGTTAAATACTAAGACCATGGAGTTGTATAAGGAGTGTAAACTCAAAATTTACTAGGAGGTAGCTACGGAAAGGGATGCAACTATAAATACATAATTGTTTAATAAATTGTCTTTCTTTAAGTCTATCTAGCTCCTCTCTTATAACTATTTGTTTATTAAAAAATAATATAAATGTATTTGAAAAAAGTAAAATAAAAAAACAAAGCCCAGTATTTTTTACTTGATCAAGCCCTGGTCAGAATTTGATCAGGCTATCTCTATTCAGGATTTGATGGTGTTTACTTGATGCTATCAAGATCAAGATGTCATAGCGATACTTGAATACGGACTGCTTTACGATATCCTGATCCGATTCGAATCCGTGTTCAAGCTACCACTAACAAATTTCTACTCGAGCTGTACACTACCTGAACTATGAAAGCTTAGTCAGAGTAAGAAAACTCTTAACGGAGAAAATTTTAATATATGGGGAGGGCTTTTTTAATTCATCAAGTTGAGAACCTTCTTCCTTCAGAAAATTTCATAGTTAATAATTTCTGTATATATAAGATCCCAAAAGCCCGTTTTAATTTTTTTAGATTTTTTGCAGCGCCACCTGCCCCTCCCCCTCGATTTTAGTAATTCGTCTCAAGAGGTAAGTGCGATTTTGCCCGTTTTTATTTTGATGAAAAATTTTATACAGATTCTATGATGAAATTGATGAACATTTTTCATAAAATTGGAGTGGGCATTATACGCGAAGTATTTTTTTTTTTTATTTAAGATTTTGCAAAATTTTGAATTTTTGAATTTTTTAAAATTTAAATATATTTTTTAGACTCAAAAAAAAAAAATAAAAATAAAATTTGTCTATCAAAAAAACGATATATCGATTATTTTTTGAAAAAAATCGATTTTTTAAGTTTTCAAAATGAATAGTCTAAACTTTACTAATAATTATTTTCGTGTCAAACAGTTAAAAAATCGATTTTTTTCAAAAAATAATTGATATATCGTTTTTTTGAAAGACAAATTTTATTTTTATTTTTTTTTTTTTTGTCTAAAAAATATATTTAAATTTTAAAAATCTCGAAAATTTAAAATTTTGCAAAATCTTAAGGTCGAAAGTAAAGAGCAAAGGTGAATCAAGTTGAGGTCCGAGAGAGCGCCTATTTGCCTATACTTAAAAAAAATATTTTTAGTGCCCCAACATCCCAAATCTATTCGCTATACTGTCAAATTGTCGTTCGTTGTGTTAAATTTCGTCTATCCATATATACACACATACTACCGTAATCGAAAAAAAAATGATCGTGAAACGTTGCAATCACGTATACTGAGTTGTGTGCTTGGAAGAATATGAGACAGCACGACGAATAAGTGAGAGAGTAAACAGCAGAGTTGTCGGATAGAATTGTGATGACAGCTATGAGCCTTGTAATTGAGAAAAATTTAAGCACAAAAACTTAAATATCTATTGAAATGCACTGAAGAAAAGGTTCTATGTAGGCTTAAAAAATCCGTATTAAAAAGTAGTATAAAATGATAGTAAAATTAGCGATTTATAATAGATATTGGTTTAGCTACAAGCGTAAATGTGTGCATCATCCCTATCCCTGTGGGTTGAAGTTGTCAACTTTGACATCAATTGAGGGTCCGGATGCCTCAATTATCTCCGGATAATTATCTCCGGACCCTCAATTATCTCAAAAACAAAACTCAATTAAATTTTGAAAAAATTCATCAAAATAGATAATTATTCAGGCTTTCATTTAAGCCCGAAAAATCAAAAATACAATAACGGGAAATTATCTTTACTTTCGACCTTAAATAGAAAAAAAAAAATCCTTCGCGTATAATGCCCACTTCAATTTTATGAAAAATGTTCATCAATTTCATCATAGAATCTGCATAAAATTTTCCATCAAGATAAAAACGGGCAAAATGGCACTTACCTCTTGAGACGAATTACTATAATCGTAGGGAAGAGGCAGGTGGCGCTGCGAAAAATCTAAAAAAATTAAAACAGGCTTTTGAGACCTTATATATACAGAAATTATTAACTATGAAATTTTCTGAAGATAGAAGGTTCTCAACTTGGTGAATTGAAAAAGCCCTCCCCATATAATTAACGGGGAAGCGAACGATTGTAGCCTCCCCACAAACCGGTGATTGACAAGCCACCATCACAACGAGCACACCTTCCCGAGGTTCCCCGTGTTAACTTGGATTCTCCCGTTACGCCGTGTTAGTGTACGCAAAGCAGTAGGATAAAACAAGGAACGAAGTTGCTCAGCTATCGGCAGGTAACCGGCTCTGGATTTCCAAGATCCCCCCGGAAGTATGCGGGACGCAAAAAGAAAAGATGGGTTCTAAACTTCCTCTTCGGAGGCAAGTGACGGTCTAAGGCCATATTGAGAAACGCACAATTCGCCCTGACGTCTGGTGGTAAATTTCTGGAAACTATTTCATGCAGTCATTCATATGTGGTATACACAGTAAATTAATAAACAAATAATATTTTTACAATTGTTTAAAATGTCTGGTGCAAAATTTTCCCCAAAATTGATAAAAAAAAACAAAACAAGACCTTATTATTGTTCAGTTTCTGGGTGCAACAGTAGTTTCGGGAGAAATTGAGATTTGAGTTTCCATGCATTTCCGAGGTTAGACAAACAACAACAACCTGTCAAAGTAAAAAATTATTTTGGTGATTTTAATAAAATAAATCGGTGTGATGCTTGGAAACGTGCATTAAAAATCAAAACAGTAAATAAAAGAGCAATGGTATGCTCTCTGCATTTTAATTACGATGATTACACGAAAAGTAAGTATACCTATCTATATGTAAACAAAACTAAATACTCCAACATCACAAGTAACAAGTTTTTATTTGTTTTAAATAATTAGCTCTCGATGCATCAAAATCAAGACACATATTAAAAAAAAATGCTGTCCCATCATGTAATTTACCAAAATACATATTTATAAAAACAAAACTTACAAAGAACAGTAAATAAGGAAACCAAGAATATGTTTGCATTTTTCTCCTAAACCAGCTTTGCATGAACATGTTACTGATAATATTTCATTATTAATTTTTTTAAATCGACCTTCAATATCATGACATGGATCTTTTGGATGAGATGTTTGTATACAAGTGGCAAACACATGATACTCATCACTTGAATCAATTTTTACACCGATACTCGTAATATGTCCTGCATATATAATACGATTTCCTTCAAGGAAATTTCGTGAGGAATTTGTTGTTCGTGCCCATAACAGTATATACTCAATAGTTAATAACATTTTTATAATAAACAATAAAATTCTATACTAATGAAATATACTTGACTGCATGTAATTAGTTTCTTATTTTGCCACCTGCGTTCAGCGCTTGGCCGCGCCCACAGTGCGTTTCCCAATACGTGTGCGACCACTCTAGGGGTGCGAACTAGTTTATTCATTCACCCACTTTGACCGTTGGCCGGGACTTGTCTTTCCACCCAAATGGTCGGCCACTGAAACTGCTTATTGTACTCGCCAAGAAGACTAGAGACCAGGAGAATCAACTCCAGGAGTGGGGGTAGTCCGACATACGTCGTAAATCCAGAGTGAGCCAATTTCACTACTTAATTGCGCTCTACGTAATGCGCAATTTGTTTATTTCCCTACCCCTCAGCCCGACCTATAATAAATCTATCATTAAAATATAACCAATTTTTTTATAATTGATTATAAATATAACGAAAACAAACAAATAAAATATTTATTTATTATAAATTCGGTAGATGTAAACATGATAGACTGCTCAACAGGTTGAGGGGTGGGAAAAAAACAAATTGCGCATTACGTAGTGCGCAATTAAGTAGTGAAAGTGGCTCACTCTGGATTTACGACGTATGTCGGACCAAAAATATTTACCCCTTCCATCGGAGTTGATTCTCCTGGTCTCTAGTCTTCTTGGTACTCGCCAAGACAAGTCGAATTAACCTATTTCAAATCGTGATGCGATGAGGTAAGTAAAAGCACGATGGGCTCTCTAACTATATCTCGCCTGTATATAAAACATGGAGGTGTATAAGGAGTGTAAACTCCGGCTTTTTGCTGAAGCAGACATTTCGGAGCAAACGGTGGCGCTGGCGTCAGCCCTGCACGAAAGTATGCAGGTGTATAATTGAAACTTATGTATATTTTATTATAATACGCTCAACCAATGTTAGTTTAGGAGAAGGGGTTATAGCACTAAATGAATTTAACTAGGAGTGGAAGAAGATTTTTTCCGTGTTGTAGAAACCAAGAAGACTAAAGAAACCAGGAGAATAAACTTCGGTGGAAGGGTTAGGTTGTGATGGGACCATATCAAGAAGACTAGAAACCAGGAGAATCAACTTCGATGGAAGGGGTAAATATTTTTGGCTTGATATACGTCGTAAATGTAGAGTGCGCCACTTTAGTCATTCAATTGCGCACTACGTAATGCGCTGTTTGTTTATTTCCACACCCCTCAGCCGGCTTTTTTAAAAAATGCATTGAAAATAAATAATTAATTTTCAAAGATTTTCAATTTTCAATTTCAAAGATTTTCATTTTCAAAGATCAAAAGACTAGAGAGACAAATACAATTAGATAAATAATTTTTTGAAGAATTATTCTACAAGTACTTGTACAGCTTTTTTCCAATGCATTTGGAAAAAGATAATTTATTAAACAATTATTGCTAAGTGGAATATTTTTTTCAAATAAACAAATAGCTTAAGAATAAGATCGACTTAAAAAGAGACAATTATTGTTAAATGAAAAGCAATTATTATTTAATAAATTATCTTCTTTTAAGTAGATCTCCTTTGTCAGCCAGTTGCTTATTTAAAAAAAATTTCACTTATTTATATGATGAAATATTCAATGTATCAAAAAAAATATTTTACCCAGCAATAATTATTTAATAAATTATTTTTTTTTGCATTGGAAAAAAGCTGTACAAGTACTTGTAAAATAATTCTTCAAAAAATTATTTATCTAATTGTATTTGTCTTTCTAGTCTTTTGATCTTTGAAAATGACATTCAAAATCAATAATTTTGCATCTTGTCGTATTCGATAAAAAAAATTATTAATTATTTATTTTCAATGCATTTTTTAAAAAGGCCGGCTGAGGGGTGTGGAAATAAACAAACAGTGCATTACGTAGTGCGCAATTGAATAACTAAAGTAGCGCACTCTACATTTACGACGTATATCAAGCCACTCCCACTCTTATAAGGTGTGTTCGTTCACTATTCACACTGAGCGTATGCACGGAGCGTATGCAAGGAAGTGCTAGAGTCGTGCGGCCATTTGAAGAAACTTTATTGATAAAATTTACTAACGCATTGGATTCGGAAAGAAAAATAACAACACCATAACTAATTGGCAATTAATAATTATGAAAGACAGCAAAAGAACTGAAAAAAACAAATAACAATAAATAAATAGTAAATTTTATTGAAAAAGTTTCTTCAAATGACCGCACGACTCTAGCGCTTCCTTGCATACGCTCCGTGCATACGCTCAGTGTGAATAGTGAACGAACACACCTATAGCGAATTTAGCGAACAGCGTGGTTCAGCGCATTGTATATTTATTTCTTATTTTTAATGCGCATCTTACAAATACATATATACATTAATGTCGAAAATCAATTAATGTATGTATGTATGTGTAAGCTGCGCATTAAAAATAAGAAATAAATATACAATGCGCTGAACCACGCTGTACGCTAAATTCGCTATGACAGCTATTAGCCTAAAGGCCCTTGTCGACTAGCATAGTTTTTCAACGAAGTTCTATGCCATAGCACTTTGGTCACTATATATCACCAAAAACTCACTAAAAAATGGCCGCTGAGGACTATGCTGGAAAAATGCTGCGTGCAGCATTCTGAGCATAGTTCTGCTAACTTCACACTCGTTTTTTTAGATGCAGCCAACTTTGAGAAAAAAAAAAAAGCAGCATTTATAGCTTTTTTGTTGTTTTTTGTTTACAGTTGTTTACAGTCTACATTAATTGATTGATTGACTGTCAGAATATCGTATTGTCATTTGTCAACAAGAGTAAACAAATAAAAAATAATTAGTAAACAAATTATGCGTTTAATTATTTTTTGTTGTGATTTTACGAATGTTGGTAGAGCTGGAATCATTTCAATAAACGATTATATCGCCGCCCTATAGCCGTCATGGCTGAACTATTTCTACCCAAGCGCTATGCCATAGAACTTTTTAGAAAAACTATGCTAGTCGACAAGGGCCTTCACGCAAATTGGCTGAATGATATTATATGCGTTGAGATAGGGAGATGCAGCCAAGAAGACTAGAAATACAGGAGGAGTAACTCGCCTCGAATATGTCAGCCAATTCGCGTGAGGCTAGTAGTTGTCATAGCGAATTTAGCGTACAGCGTGGTTCAGCGCATTGTATATTTCTTTCTTATTTTTAATGCGCAGCTTACACATACTTTTTCAAGCGCCCTAAAGTGTGAATTTTATTTTGCTCTGCGAATTCGGGTGCAGCTTTCACTCAAGATTTTTCTTTCGACTTCGTGTGAACCAAATGTTTCCAATTTTTTAACTTAACTTATGTTTCGAGCCAAACAACTCAATTATGGAAAGCTTAGATGATGCACATTACAATAATATTAACTTCTGAATATTAAATACACAGTAAAAATAGTTTGTTAATTCAGGTCCAAAAATAAATAAATTAATTTAACAAATATTCATATATTTCAACAAAAAAAAAAATTTAACAATTAACTTTTTTTTGACTGTGTATTTACTCGTTTCATTATAATGTTGCAAATATCGTATAATATGAAAAACTAGAAAAAGGATTCAATAAATTCACTTATATCTATTTCATTATCATTTTTAATTTGAAATACTAATAAATTTCTTTTTTTTATCATTTTTTTGTGGAAAAATACATTTAAAAATAAAATCACGACTATTATTATTATCATCATTATTATTGTTATTAGTAGTATTATAATTATTAGTACTATTATTATTATTATTGATTTTATCCTTTTTAAAATTGGAAAAAAATATATACCATGAAACTCCGAATGAATGTAGATGAGGTGTAACTATTCTAACCAAGTATTATACGGCTTTGAATCAAAAAAAAAAAAAAAATTTAGCTAACAGTCGAGTGTTCTACTAATAATTATTTCATGATTATCTTTTTAGCCAACTCGGTATTATGTATAAGTTTCGAAAATAATTTTTAGTAATATTTATAATATATCTTTATTCATTTAAATATAACTGGCCCCTGTATTTTATAAAAATCTTTTATCATTTACATTATTTTCTTTTCGATTATATAATTTTTTAAATAAAGTCCTTCATTTAAAATCCTTATTTTTACGTAATATTAATTTTTTTGTTTTTAGTTGATTTATTAACATTTGCAATTCAATTTTTTATTTATTTATTTTTCCATTGTGATTGGTTTAAATTTAAATTTTCAGTTTTCTGAAAACCACTTTCTTAACTTGTTTGTTATTTATACTGTTTATTGATAGTAAAAACTTATTTACATTAGCGTTGTTTAATTTTCTTACTGTCTAGATATAGAAAAAATTTCTGCTTATACATTCCAACTTGCCAAATTTTTTTGCATTGTTAGCACAATTCTAGAAAAAAAAGTACAAACAAGTTTTTTATGCTAAAATGCACTGTAATTATGGAAGCTCAATACATTATAATTATTGTTAATTATTTATATATAATATAGTATATTATACTAAAAAATCATTCGTTGGATTTTTGAAAATTCATCTATACACGCAAACATTCTCTTTAACTAATTGGTAACGTAACGTTCTTGGCACAGATTTGGGAAAATAATTATTTCTTCTCCGAGGATGCTCTATAGTTGTTTTTATCATTTTCAACTTTTTCGTTAATTAGATGAAAAAAATAAAATGTTAATGATTTTAAAATTTGAGCAAGTAAAGAAGAAATTGAAAAAAATTAATAGATAATTGAAAAGAATCAATAAATATTACTGTTTTATCAATCAACTTCATTGACGACCTATGTATAAAAATGATTCGAACCAACGGTACGATGAATCAGTCTTTGTTTTTTAGATCCACTTGAGAATATGCGACATATATTTTTTGTAATTTCAAAATTAATAAAAAACAAATTATAAAATATTGTTTAATATTCAATTTTGTTTACCCGAACAAACACAGCGACTAAAAATAATCTAGATATATATATCCTCTTCAATATTAAACAATAATAAAATTTTATTGTCACGGCCAACTTGCAGGTCATTTTTTATCTTCCGGTTCTTGATTTGTTTTAGCAAGATTATATGCATGACTACGATATTTTGCTGGTGGATCATGCAAAGGTAATGGTTGTTGATATTGCTCACACGATGATTGACTCATACTTGACATTGATAGATCCGTTGGCATATCAACTTCTGGTTCAATACCATTACCAGTGTTATCATCATCTGGCTCGGATTTAATTCTCATTTGTTGTCTCAATAAAGATATGTTTTTTATATTCTTCAATTCTGTTGGGTTGCGTAAAAATCTGTTGATGAAATAAGATAAAAAGTCGTTAATAATTCAAATAAAACAAATTTAAATTTATTATAAATTAAATTTTTATTTTTTCTTTACTTACTGATAACAGTGACGTTCACCTTGAACTTTTCTTAATATATTAACACGATAATAATAACGTAATGCTCTACTCATTTTATCATAATTCATTGACAAATGATTTTTTTGTATTCCCCAAAGTCTTGCTAGTCCAGGTGGATCAACAATTTTAAATACACCAGTTTCTCGACTCTTCCATGCAATATAATGCGTATACCTTTGGGATGGATCATTCAATAACTGTTGTAAAAAATCCCACAATAATCTACCATCTGTAAAAAAGTAGAAGTTAATTTATTCTACAATCAATTATGGAACAATTCTACTAGAAGAAAAAAAAAAAAACAAAAAAAAAAAATTGAAATACAACTCACTTGTATTTGGTTCTGGTGAATCATTTGGAAAAAATTCACGAGCATTACTTGGTGATGGTCTAAAACTACCAGGTGTCAATGGCATCATTTGGTTTGTTAAGGTTGGACTTGGATGATCTTTGACACAAACTTCGCTTAATCTTTGTGTTGTCAATGTAGTTGGTGTTGCAGGTGGACTTGTATTGTTGCCATGTTGGTTGTCTTCGTCAGAATCACTTTTATATATTTGTGTATGATTACTATCATTATGACCAGGTGAACCAGCTTGACTATCAATTGATGGTGCTGGCGACAATGTAACTGAATTTGCTGACATAAGTGTCGCTAAATTTGCAGCATACGAATTTTCAACCCAAGTAGGTGTTGGTGGATGTGAATGTGGTGATAATGGATAAACAGATGTACGTGTTGGGGTTACTGGACTACTTGGTAAACATCTTTGTAACTGACTAAAATCACGTGATAACATACCAAGCACATTATGTAATATATCACCCGCACCTGGACATCTTTCTCCAAAGTCTGATTTTGTTAACAAACATAATGCTTTACCATTCATTTGAAACATATCCATATCGAATTGCGGTAAATCAAATTCACGTTCAGCCCATCGTAAAAAGGTTATCACATCATCACGTGACCATACTCTTGGATCAGATGCTGATTAAAAAAAAATAAATAAATGAAAATATTCACTTATTTGTTTATTATAAGTATCTTAAATAATTTTTATTAATCAATATTTATTTTTTCTACAAATATTTAATATTTTTTGTAGATGAAATATTAAAAGTGCTATACAATTGGTACTCAGATAGAAATTTATTTGAACTTTTTTCTTTAGATTTCAATTGCATATATATTTAGGATTTCTTAGAATAAAAAAAAATCAACAAAAGATTTCTCTTTTGATGGTTTTTGTGTGACAAAGATCTTTGAATAGGTTTAAGATATGGAGAAATGCTTTTTTTTTTCTTTATACAGAATAGAGAGCACGATGAATAGATATCAAATGCAAAGGTTTTACCAAGACTTGATGGCAGGTGTGTCTTGAAGTCGAGAAGCGATCCAGATGATGAATGTGAAGTGGGCGGAAAACTCATAGTCGGACCATATCGCCATAAGAGATCCGTGGGACTGAAAGGCAGAGATATTCCTGGAGGTAAACGAGAATCCATACCCGTCATACTGCTGGCGGTGGTGACCGGAGGTAGCTGCGGTAACTGAATTGTTTGCAGAAGTTTCATAACACTAGCGACTCTAAAATGTAATATTATCATCAGTTTGATGTTTATATTATGTTTTATTATATACGACAAAAGTATTAAAAAATATTCTAAAAGTGTATAGTTAATTACGATGTATATTTTTAAGTTTTTATTTTGTATAAAAAAATTGATCAGAAACTCCCAAACCAGCAATACAATTATATCATTATAAGATTACTATCGTAGAATGTGAAGGTATAACATAAGTAAATATGGAAAAAAAAAAAAAAAAATGAATCGTTGTCGTTGGCAGGAAGAGCGGTTCCGTTCTCTTCCCGGATTTACATAGCATATATTTTAATCGATGTCAAAAACGCTTCCGCTATTATAATAAAAAGTATAAACTTAAAAGGTATTTTATTTTATGTTTTTTTGGTACATATTTTTGTTTATTGCATATGCGATGCTATTATTATGCAAACATAAATTATTAGATAATGTATTTTTATTGGATTTTTTAAGCAAACTATTGGTTTACATCTAATTTCATTATCCGTGGTTATCATAATTTTTACATATTGTACTTCCTCAAAATATAAATTATTTAAAAAAATCGATTTACAGAATAGGTATTGGAAGGCCACGATGTGGAGATGGCAATACTTAGTGCTAGAGACAACGGCACATCGACCTTCACATGGCATCGAATTTGCCTCTTCTCTTTTCATGATGGTTTTTGAAATCATATTTCGAACTCACATGAGGTGCGTTCCGTGCGTTCTTTCACGGCGTGTATCCCCACTTTTGGTATTCCCCTTCTTCATTTTTTTCCTTAGCTACAATTTTTATTCCTTCTCTATACTTTATGCTATGCTAGGGTGAAACCGTCAGAAGATCACGATGATCAATCAGCGCATGCGCGAGAATATAATGATACATGGAAAATCTGTATATGTATGTGACTGATTGAAAAATTCGGTAAGGAAGTTGAAACACAGACACGCAAATTTTATATGTATTGATATGTATAACTGAATTCTGGCGCATGCGCTGATTGATCATCGTGATCTTCTTCTGACGGTTTCACTGTATGTTGATATCATACTATAGTAAAACTGTCCGGACTTCGCCATATTGTCTCACTGATAAGACTTTACACAATAAGTGTGTGCGTGAGTGACTAAGCCCCACCCATAGATCAGATCCCTATAGAGATGTATCCGATCCACTTTGCTCTCTGGGGTGCTATTCTTGGACCCACATTACGAAAGATATTGCGGGTCCTGCAATAACTATTCGCTGGCATGATCTTGTGTCGCAACATAAAAAAGTAAAAGCGCTTCCAAAGCATTTTTATGCTTTTATTTATTAAAATATTGAACAACAAATAGCTAAGGGGATAGATGCCAACATATTTTATTTTTTTTAAGTTTTTTTTTTTATACTCTAATACATTGTCTCTTTTTATCAATCACCATTTAGAAAAAGTGCCAACTAACCCCCACGGAAATATTTTATAAAATTTTAGTTAAACTGAGTTTATATAATTTGGTCAAATTTGTAGATGAATTTTTATAAAATTTCTATAGATTTATGAATAAATTATTTATAAAATTTTAATAAAAAATTTATAAAATTTTTAAACCAAATTTTGATTTTCCACCCCTCTATTCCGCCCAATAATTAATTATATAAAACTTTAAAAAACGAATAAAAAATTAAAAAAAACAAATTTACTTTTACCAGAAAGTGAACCCGAGACTTTCAGGTGACAAGCAAGTGCTTTATCGCGAAGTTACAAATTTTTTTAAAATAATATCCAAAAATGTATATAAAAAAAGTATTAATTTTTTAATTATACCTTTTTTCCATATTAATTGTACTTTTTCCGTCAATTCTTGTATATATACGTTAGAAAATCAATCATGATCACTCTTATTACAGATTTGTTCAAATCAATTATAAAAGTACAATTATTACGAAAAAAGGTAAAATTAAAAATGTAATACTTTTATATACATTTTTACATATAATTTGTAAAAGATTTGTGGCTTCGCGGTAAAGCACTTGCTTGTCACCAGAAAGTCCCGGGTTCGCTTCCTGGAAAAGATGAATTTGTATTTTTAAATTTTTTATTAGTTTTTTAAAATTTTATAAAATTAATTATTGGGAGGTAGAAGGGAGGAAAGTGGAGGAAAGTCAAAATTTATAGAAATCTTTAAATTTGCCCACATTATATAAACTGAGTTAATAAACTAAAATAGGTTAGAAAAACATAAAATATGGTTGGTTTGCATGAAAATCGTTGGAAAGCGCCTTTATTATTTGATGTCGCGACACAAATTCATGCCGGTGAACAGTTATTGCGGGACCCGCAGTAACTCCCGCAGTAAGAGTCCAAGAATAGCACTCCTGGGTAGCTTTTCTTGACTCGATTATCCGCAAGTTATCCCGAGCGACTGGGATAACTTTTTTGTCGCAAAACATGAAAATTTTGGCTTAATTTGTATCCTTCTCAATGGTTTACATCAAACGACTAAATCATTTTCAGGCGTTTTCATGTTATCCCGTGTAGGTGGGATAATCGAGTCAAGAACAGCTACCCTGGATACTCTATTTTATAACCAAAACAAGCGTAATTTTAATATCTGCAATCTCTATATTTTCTGGCGGATTTTTAACTTTGAGCCCCTTCTTTTTTTTACCCGAGTATGGCCATTCTCTAATCGTTATGCTCAAACCTACCAGCGCATAATGTAAACTAAAGTTGAGGCATTGAGCAGTTTACATAGTAAAGAGAGGGTAAAAAAAAGAAAAGAAACATTGTAGAGGTAGAAACCTGCTAGGAAATCCGTCATGAAAGAACGCACCTTTTATGTGTCAATAATGATAATAATTAATCGTAGTAGCTAAACAACATAACCTATAATAATAATTACTATTGTAACCTGATTTATAAAAAAAAAAAAATTGTACCAGATAGCGATTACATTTTATCTACCGAAGTATTAAAGATTTTGATTTTCAATTTGTAACGAGGACCGCAGGTCTCATCGTACGTACCAGTTTTGTTTTATTTGTTTTTATTTACCCATATAGTCCATTGCATTTAGTAAGTTCATGTAGCTTTTTTAACTAATATCAACTACATGTAACATTATATTTGGGGCGTTCTTAGACAAATCACGAGGTCATCAGCCTGACACCCTGCGATTTTGCTAATTTTGGTAAATTTTGTTGGTTTTGAGTCAAAATGATAAAATTAATCTTTAAAACTTTCTTTTTTCTATAAGCTTTACAAATTCAATAAAAAAAATTTATTCTTAGATACCTACCTATTTTACTGTAATGCATAAAATACCTGTATTGAGTAACCGATTCTATGAAAAAAAATTCAGAAAAAAAAAAAACAGTATTTTAGTTTTTCCAACATTCGATGTGTAGTCGTCTTCAAAATTGGATCAAACATATCTCAAAATTTGAGGTATTATTGACTCATAATCAGCAAAATGACCAGAAATTAGTAAAATTGCAGGCTGATGACCCATGATTTGGCTAAGAAAGCTTGCTACATTGATTAATATTCGTTAACATTAATTAATATCTCATTATAATATATAATAATGGCAAATACTGAAAATGGTCCCGTGCCCGCCGGCTGTGAGGGTCAAAGATTATCTTTGATTCTGGCCTTTCTACGATTCGTAGTGTTTCTTATAAATATGTCTAGTTTTATTAAGTTTATGAGGGACTTAGTTTATGTTATTTTGGCAAATAAATTTTTTTTTTTTTTCTAAGTTTTTTTCTTACCTTAGCATTTATATATACCTTTGCAAGATCTACTAACCATGCATGGGTGATAAAAAATTATCCGCAATTATATTCCTAAGTATTTATATATACCTTTGCAATTACATAAACCTTTGCAATTATATATACCTTTGCAATTACATATACCTTTGCAATTATATATACCTTAGCAAGATCTACTAACCACGCATGGGTAATAAAAAACTATCAGCAATTATATTACTAAGTATTTATATATACCTTAGCAATTATATACACCTTTGCAATTACATATACCTTAGCAATTATATACCTTTATAATAATTTAAACTTAGAAAAAAAAAAAACTTAGAAAAAAAAAAGAATTTATTTGCCAAAAATAAACTAAGTCCATTGGTAAAACTTGGTAAAACTAGGCATATTTATAAGAAGCACTACGAATCGTAGAAAAGCCAAAACCAAAGATAATCTTTGACCCTCACCGCGGGGTGCCACGGGACCATTTTCCTATGCAGCCATAATAATTTTATTTTTATCTAATAACAATAATTATAATTAAAAAGAAGTTATGTCAAATTGACAAATTTTTATTACCATTATTAAATATTTAAGTCATTGTTGTAACTATCATTATTATTTTTTTTAATTATTGGCTTTTTTCTTATTTATTTTTAAATGAACAACATGTTTGTATATCAATTATTACAAATAGATTATGTTTATGAAAAAATATTCTAGTATACCTCGTTGTTGCAGCTAAAATTTTTTTGTAGTTTACGTCAAAATACGGACGTGCTATAACTAAAAGAAAGATGTATTTTCCGTGATAATTTTGTCGATTATAAAATTCCTCGGGAATGTATCTATTTTTATTTAGATAAATAATTGTCAGACACGACCCGGGTTTTTTTCAATAATCTTAAATTTAAAGAAAAACAAACATATAATTATTAAATATGGTACAAGGGTATTCCGTGAATTTGTTAAGAATATTTAAAATCATTAGGTTCATTCTCTTCACACTACAATGTATATTGACTCTGATTTAAAAAAAATTAATAACTATTTATGACAGGAATGTTTTAAACGGAAGATTTTTTTATTTTAAGGATATAATTTCGCTTTTAAAGAATGTCAAAAAAATTTTTTTTTTTAATAAGAAATCTATTATGTAAAAGAAGGTTTGCTAAAAACTTTTGTTAGTTCAAAGCTAAAAGTATATATTATTGGGTGCGTGCTTTTTTTTTAGTATACACAACTACATGAAAGCTTTATATAATGCATATATCGAGATAGTGGAGTAAGGAGAGAAACACGAAGCAAACAGGTTTCGCTTTCTCTCGATATACGCGTAACAATAAATTGCGCAATCCGGAAACAAGAATAACTCGAATAATGAGAACCACTGTGTATGATTGCTCGATTCTCCGATAAAACCAACTAAAAGATATATTATAGTAGTTTTATATATAAATAAATATATATTAAGTCTTTCGGCATGAGTAGTGTCGGTGTGATTTTTTTTTATTTTGTACGATCTTACAACAAGTTACGCTCCTGAAAAGAGTATAGTGACCTCATCTTGTCTTCCTCGTTTAATAATCATTCCTTTCATACAACTGTCTATCTATTTTTTTTTCAATCTGTTTCTTCTTTTTACTTGGATTACTTTCCAAGACCTTTTACACTGCTTGAATGGTTTTATGTCACTTGTGCAATTTGCTTGAGCAAACTCTCTCCCCTTCTCATCATCAAATGATTTAAAACAGAGTGATGAAAATTTCATTTAGCTTGAATCCATGTGACAATCATAGCCACTTGTTTATGTTGTTTTTTTCTCAAAGTTTCATACACATATATACTTTATCATGTATCTATCTTTTCAGTTTTGATAAAATGTATTTTATTATACATAAAATACATTGATGTTTACACAAGTGTAACACTTGAGCGTATTGTTACATATAATATTCTTATATTCATATCATATGGTTTGATGTTTTGAAGATATTACGCATATTAGGTGTAAAAGTATTATTTATCCAAGTTGTAATATTATCAATAGTCTACTGAATCTAAGAAAATCTTTTCAGTTAAACATAAATAGAAAATTATGCATCTATCAAGTATCAAAATGCTAGTATACACAGAGAAAAATTTTAATAGCGAAAACGTTGATCTTGTCAGTTCCTACATATTAAAATAATTTTTCCAACTCTACATTAAGATTTTCTACTGACGTCTTTGTTTTTTATTTTTGTTCAACATGGTATTTGAATTTGTTTGCTCGAGTTACTGCCTTGAACAAAACAAAGCTAGCAGTCAAGAATTAATAATTATAATAGCTAGATAATTTATAGATAACTTTTCTTGAGGGTATTTTAAGGTAAAACAAAAAAAGCCTTGATTTATTTTATTCAATTTTTTTTAAATTTTTCTACCACGTTTTAACTGAGATAATTAGGAGCAAATTTTACAACAATTTAGCTTTTTAACACACAAGCATAGGGAGCATCGGCATGTTTTCACTTCTATAGGAAAAAACCCTCTCACAGAAAACTTTTATTTCACTACAGCTTATATTTCTTTGAATTATGAAAATAATAAAAAACTATCATCGATTTCTACCACGAATTATTTTAAAAGTTATTGGGTCCGTTCAAAAACTCACGCGAGAGCTCGGAAGCTCGAAAGTTCAAGTTTGCGATCATAGAAAACTTTTGATATTTGTTGTGGTACTCATGATTTTTTTTATATACAAACAATTTGAAATTGTGATGACAAAAAATATTATTTTTCAATTAATCATAACCAAGGCTAAGAAGTTTACCCGATTTTTCGGTGTGGTTTAGTAGCTATGAGAACCTAGGGAAAACATTCATTTTAAAAAATAGTAATAAATAAGACTGCATTTGTTTTATTGTTTATGGAGTTATCAAGCACCTAGAATTTAGCCGACAAATGCCAGCTACACCTGTGAAAAAAAAATTCCTATCGTTTGTGCTTCATATGGGCATGATTGAGCTTTAATTGAAAACGTTTGGGCTATCATAGTTTTTTTTTAATTAATTAAACAAAAATTAATTATCAAATTACCCGACAATTTATAGTTATTATGATTTCATTAAAAACTATCATGGTATTCCATAGGAAATTGTTTGGGCATTCCGAATTTATTAATATTATTGTTTAGGCTTCATTAATTTTTGAGTAAATAATTAAAAATGATTATAATTTAAAGTTGCATAAATTGAGTATATGCGCGTGCATATTTTCTGCTCTCTGGAGAAATAAAGGCCGCTTTCCATGTTCCATCTTTTTAGATCATGGAGGTCTACAAGAAGAGATATTTTTTTTGAGTAAATCCATTTTTTCAGCTATTTGTTCTTTATTTTTTAAATAAATGGATTATTATTTCATAAAAAAATAGCTGAAGAAAAAATGGACTACAAGAAAGACCATTTACTTTTTATTTTTTTTTAACTAAATTAATTAAATTTATTTTAATGAATTGTCTTTCTGTTAATGCATCTCTTTCTTTTGCTATTTGTTTATTTAAAAATAATTTGAAGGCATTTATTTATTTACAAAAAAAAAAAATAAATTGTCTTTTTCTTGAGTCCATTTTTTCTTTAGCTATCTACATTTAGCATTTCTCCATGATCTAAAAAGACGGAACATGGAAAGCAGCCTTTATTTTTACAGGAAGCAGAAAATATGCACGCGCATATACTCAATTTATACAACTTTAAATTATAACCATTTTTAATTATTTACTTAAAAATTAATGAAGACCATATTAATAAAATCGGAATGCCCAAACGATTTCCTATGGAATACCATGATAGTTTTTAATTAAATCATAATGACTATAAATTGTTGGCTAATTTGATAATTAATTTTTGTTTAATTAATTAAAAAAAACTATGATAGCCAAAACGTTTTTAATTAAAGCTTAATCATGCCCATACGAAGCACAAACGATAGGAATTTTTTCACAGGTGCAGCTAGCATTTGTCGGCTAAATTTCAGGTGCTGAATTATCATGAATAATATATAAATAAATCTGATAATACTTTTTAACATGCTCCCGATGGTGGAAGATGGCGTTATTTTTATCATTAAGGTCGAAAGTAAAAAACAAAGGTGGACCAAGTTTAGGTCTGAGAGGGCGCCTATCTACCTATACTTAAAAAAAATATTCTTAGTGCCCCGAAATCTCAAATCTATTCGCTATACTGTTAAATATAGACACACATACTACCGTAATCGAAAAAAAAATGATCGTGAAACGTTGCAATCACGTATACTGAGTTGTGTGCTTGGAAGAATATGAGACAGCACGACGAATAAGTGAGAGAGTAAACAGCAGGGTTGTCGGATAGAATTGTGATGACAGCTATGAGCCTTGTAATTGAGAAAAATTTGAGCACCAAAACTTAAATATCTATTGAAATGCACTGAAGAAAAGGTTCTATGTAGGCTTAAAAATCCGTATTAAAAAGAAGGATAAAGAAATAGTAAAATTAGCGATTTATAATAGATATTTTTCTAACTACAAGCATAAATGTGTGTACCATCCATATCCCTGTGTGTTAAAGCTGTCAACTTTGACATCAATTATCTAAAAAACAAAACTCAATTAAATTTTAAGCCCAAATATTAAGAAAACTAAAAACAAATCATCACTGCTAACTTTAGACAGTCAAACAATCTATCTTTATAACAGTTTAAATATTTTTTTCTATTATTAGAAATTTGTTAATTAGCGAAATAACAAAATATGCTTATTTTGTAAATCGCATAACTTTTTAAAAAATCGACCGACATTCATCTTTTTGGTCTTAAATTGTTTATTTTGTTAATACCGAGAACCAATCGCTCTAGTTAAAAATCGTTTCAACAATGCGTTAATGGGTTTTCAGCTATTGTATATAACAATGAGTGTTATTAAATACAATTTGATTAAAAAATAACTATAAAGATTTTATTTGTCAGTTTCCAATGGTATCCTCGGTTCTCGCAATTTTTATGAAGAATTTTTTAAGCCTAATAAGATTCTTTTACGTACATTTGTTTATTAAATATTCAAGTTATAAACAATGTCTATTTTCAATTTTTTCAATTTTTTTTTCAAAAAAAAAAAATGTGCGCATGCGTCAAACTTCTTTTCCGGCCATTTTTTTTTGGCTTTATCGATAATGTAGTTATTTTCATTGTTTACATTATTTAAAAAAAAAAAAAATTGCCAAATAAAAATTTTATAAATTAAAGTATTAAATAAGAATGTTTTTAACAAATCTGTTTGTTCAGTTGAAAAAATTGTAAATTTAACACTTTATTTCTTGTATATTTTTATTGATTTGATTATTGAACAAATCTCAAAACATTTTTTTCAAATTTATAAAATTAATTAATTTATTAAAAAAAAAAAATCATCATTAGCTCAACCCCATCATTGTTTAAAAAAAAAAAACCATAAAAAACCATGAAAATTCACCCTTTTCAACCCTTTCTACCATTTCAAAAATTATAATATTTTTCTGTATGCTTTTTCAGATATTAAATGATTTATTAAAAAAAAAAAATCACCATTAGCTCAACCCTATCATTGTTTAAAAAATTATTCAACTAACAACCCCTGATTTTAGTATTCTTAAATACGCTGTAAATATTTCCAGGGGGTTGTATTTTCATATCTATGATTTTTTTAGGGTGAAATAATAATTTATTAATCATTTTTAATGATATTTATTCAATTTTTAATTAATTTCAATTATTTTCCTATTCGGGGCCGTGGAACCCGAATCATCCCTGGATCAGGAGATTCGAGTCGCTAGCTGAGTCACCAGTTTCAGTGTCATTTCTTTATCGCGATCACACAGATATTTACAAGTGCAAGTAGTTTATATATGCCTCCGTGGTAGAAATATACAGGTAGGTCAATACTATAGACGAGAATAAACATCTACTGCGCATAGGGTTTTATAGTGTTTTATAGTCATCTACAGCCACTATTTCCAAATTTAATTGTGTGTTTAAATCTGTGTTCTTGTCATATTGTTAGTGTTTAATATTATTTATTTATGAGTATCATGTTTAAAAATTTGATCATAAATAAAAACCTTAAAAATATTGTTTAATATTTATAAATGTGGAACTAATCAAGGTATGTAATCAATGTAATGGCAGTTATTAATAATTAGTTTAACTGGATCAAATAACAAAAACTATGATGATAAAGATGAAGTATTAACCGAAAATCTTTTTGATGATGGACTAGCTGTTGATGTTAAAGATAAATTAGAAAATATTAATTTGTCTGGCCAAATCAATACCTGATGAAGTCAAATTATTATCTATTGGCCATGGAGGTTTGTATTTCACGTATTTAAAATTAAAAATACAAGAAATCAAATGGACTTTATATCATTAACGTATAATGTTTTTTTTTAATTTACTTGACGATTGTTGGAAAGAAGAAACACATAAAACAGGTTTGGGATAAATAATCTCATTTCAAATAAACATTTAATAATATATTTTATATTTTTGATGAAAAATAACCATCTATGAATCATCACGATATATCTAGTCTGTCAAATATGAAATAATCATGAACAAATCTTATTATCATTAAGTTTTTGAATGAAAAAATTGAGGGTCCGGATGTAATAACCAGACGAGCGCTTGAAGCTCCAGAAAATACAACGCTGCTTATGTGAAAATTAGAAAAATTTCAAATTGATCAAAATAAAAAAAAAAATACCATTATACAAAGAATAAAAAAAAATCAGATTTTCTTTCAAATAAATTATTTCATAAAAACATAAATTAATTAATTAAAAAATAAAAGTGTTAAAATTTTTTATTAAAAAAAACATTAGATTTTCGGATATAATTTTTCATAACTTTATTAAAAATTGACTAATCATCTTGAAACTTTGAATAGGTTTTCTTTATAGTTTAGCAATACTAAAAGTATCATTAAAAAAAATTATTTTCATATATTGTTTATTGTTTTTTAATTATTTATTATTGCTAATCAAAAAATTAATTTTGGATCGTATTTTGGCAACAATTTTCATAAAAATCAATAATAAGAGGGATCATAATTATTTTTGATATAAATATATATAAATTGTTGTCAAAATACGATTAAAACTAAAAAATAGATAAAATTAAAAAAGTCATATTCTCATATACATCTTTTAAAATTAGTATTATAAGTCTTGTGGCTTCGGGGTAAAGCACTGGCTTCTCATCCGAGTAGCCCGGGTTCAAGATCGGCTTTGGGAATTATTTTTTTAAGAAAATTTTATAAATTTTTTATAAAATAAAAAAAAAAAAAAAAATAAAATATTTATAAAAAAATAATACAAAATTTTTTTACCTATTTTTTTATAAAATTATTTATAAAACAACTTTTATAAAATTTTTATAAAATATTTCCGTGTGGGAAAAGTTTTATCCCTGAGCTCTATTTTTTGCTTGTACCAAAACCAGTCGCTGTCATGAAAACTTTTGATTTTCTTAACCTACCCAATTACAAAAAAAATTCACAACTACACAACAAAAGCGATTTGACTACGTTGGTTTTAAATTGAATGCAAAAATAGAAACCCGGTCGATAATATATCATCAAATATATAACATAAATCCTATGCGTAGTTGCCATGTTTTATTGACAGACAAAAATAAAGATAAAATTAGCAAATTTTTTTTTTTTATTGCTATTTTTTATTAATAATAAGATAGTAACTGATGAAACTGAAGTCACCAATTTTTTCTAAATGATTTCATTTATTTATATTTACTATGGAGGTCTATAAGGAGGATAATTTCTGAAAATTTACTGAGGATGACGGAATAGAGCAATTTAGTAACTTTATCGACCACTGACGGCGCTAGTCTTGGTCAGTACCGAAGTTAAGGTCATATGTTATTATTATTGTGTGGCTCAGTTAAAGTATTTTTTTGTGTAAAAAAATAAAATACATTTATTTATTTAAAAATTAATATTGTCTATGGATGCATCTAATTAATGAATGCCTGAAAATTATTTGTAAATAAGCAATTAGCTATACGGAATGAGGTTAACTCAAAAAAAGACAATTTATTAAACAATATTTGCTGGATAAAATATCTTTTTTGCTGCATCTTTTTTCGTAGATAATTTTTCTTTAAATGTTCAATAAATGAAAGCATGTAAATTATTTTTATATAGACAAATAGCTAAAAAATGAGATGGACCCAAAAAAAAGATAATTTATTAAATAATTATTGCTGAGTAAAATATTTTTTTGAGTTCATCTATTTTCTTAGGTATATTTGTTTTTTATTTTTTAAATAAATAATTGCACCCTATTTTTTCTTTTCAATATTTTACCCAGCAATAAGTAATTAATAAATTTTTTTTTTTTTTGGGTCCATCGCATTCTTTAGCTATTTGTCTATTTAAAAATAATTTACATACTTTTATTTATTCAAAATTTAAAGAAAAAATAGCTCAGAAAATAGATGCAGCAAAAAAGATATTTTATCCAGCAGAAATTGTTTAATAAATTGTCATTTTTTGAGTCCATCTTTTTTTTCAGCTATTTGTTTACTCAAAAAAAATTATCTTGACACAAAAATAAGTAGTAAACAAAAAAACATGTGATTTTTTGACTTCGGTACTAACTAAGAATAGCGCCGTCAGTGGCCGATAGAGTTACTACATTGCTCCATTCCGTCATCCTCAACAGCTCCCTATCCTAATACATTGTGTGACGTCACAGATTACCCTTCTTGTAAAACTCCATGATATTTACAAAAAAAACTATAACGAATCATTGCGATGCGTGTTTTTTTTTCAATATGTACTGTCATGGAGGGTCATTTATTCATTACTCCTTAAGAGCCCATGCTAATTTTTTTTTTTCACAACATTATAACTTTTTAATTAGTTTAGAATTTGACATAGGAGTTTGTTTTAATAAATACATCGTATTCTTAACTATCTAAAGAGATACTATAAAAAGTAACTTATCATTTCCTTCAATATACGTCCCATTCTCCTTTAAGATCCAAAAAGTGGTAAGAATTTAAAATTTAAGGCTAAATGTAAATTCCAATGTAGAACGACTCTTTGGGTTCAAAAAGGCACCCTTACACGCATAGTTTAGAAAAAAATGAGCACTTTCCATTGTCATAGATTTTTACACTTTACTGTCGCGTTTTTAGTCGTATGAGTGTGGGCGGCCTGTATTTACGAACACTAATACCACTTTAGAAATAAAATTTTTGATCGTGAAACGCCGTAAAATTTTATTCAATATTTTTCAAATGTTATGATAAGTGATAAGAGTAAGACTGTACTTCTGATAGTAATAATATTAATAAACCTAAATGATTAAAACCAAAAAAATTGATATAATCAATAGTTTCTTTGCCAATACGAATAATAAATATATATATTAAAAACTATAAAAATATAATATAAAATATATTTTTTTAATATTTAGAAATACAATTTTAATTATCAATTATTCAAATATACCTATACAGACATATTCGCATATAAACTACTTTGACTGGTAAGTGTGTGTGTGTCGTTGCAATAAATGAAACAGACCAAAAAAAATAGAGAAGAAAAAAGATCACTGTTGCCATGTTTACATTTCGTGCGCCATGTTCGACAACCAATGAGTGATAATTTTTGTATGATTTAATTAATAACATTTACAATTCGTAATAGAAATTGATAATTTTTTTTTTATAATTTTCGTAATTTAAAGAAGTATAAGCTGTAGTAAAATAAAGATTTTCTGTGAGAGCGTTTTTTCAATAGAAGGGAAAACGTTCCGGTACTCTCTATGCTTGTGTGTTAAAAAGCTAAATTGTTGTCAACTTTGACACTAATTATCTCAGTTAAAACGTGATAGAAAATTACAAAAAAAATTTGATAAAATAGATCTTTATTTCACTTAAAAAATGAGCCCACTTTGATCAAAATCTGTGAGAGGGAATTTTTCTTTAATATTTTGACATTCAGCCTTAAAAAATGTGGAAGTAACTGTTTGTTTAACATCTAAAATGTGAAATTAGGATAGTAATAATACTATGAAGACAATTAACACCCAAAAAAAGCCCGAAACTCCTATTATAGTCATTTACGTTTGTGTCCATGTTGGTAAGCTGGCTTTTTTATGGTGATTAGATGGTTCAGGTGGCCGACGTTCAGTCACATATATATTGAGATTGATCATGGAAAATCAAGTCAGCCCACGATCAAATAGTACAGTAGTACAGCTCTATTGATCTCGAAATTAACCTTTTTGTGGCCATGCACTACTTTAAAAAACACTGTTTTTTTATGACGTAAACTATCACTAGGGTGTTCATTCATACTTGTGGTAATACGAATAGGAATACCTTCTTAGAGAAGAGATTTGATAGAGGAGAGATAAGTTCTTTTAATAAATTATGTGAGTATACAAGAAAACATTAACGAATATTTTCCGTTTGTAAACCTCGTTGCCTCAAGC
This sequence comes from Lysiphlebus fabarum, assembly GCA_011426435.1. Lineage (NCBI taxonomy): Eukaryota > Metazoa > Arthropoda > Insecta > Hymenoptera > Braconidae > Lysiphlebus > Lysiphlebus fabarum. The sequence goes on from WSYQ01000618.1 coordinate 44,977, forward strand.
CTGATTTTGGCATCTAAGTGAATAAATAAAATGTGTTCAAATAATACTTATATAATGAAATTTGGTTTTTATTTATTACTTTCTAATTTTTTTTGAATTTGTTCTTGAATATTTATAATTTATTTATTTTATTTAGTTAACTATTATTTAATTTTCCAATAAAATTATTTTGTAAGTCAAATTACTTTGTCTAACTTTTGTTTATTTGAAGCGATGTCATTTAAAATTTTCTTATAAATTACAAAGTGCTCGTGCCTCAAGATAAGTGGTTAAATTTAAAATATCGTGTTTGCGTCGGTCGTAGGTTAAAACCCACTCAAGAGTTTGTAGGTTTTACTTGTGTGTCAGTTTCAAGAAAATAAAATTTCGCAATTAAATAAAAATTATTAAACGAATAATTTTGTAATTGATTTCAATTTATAATCATTTAGTTTTTGAATTACGTAGACATTTTACTTGACAAAATTTTTTTTGTTCTTTGTTTGACACAAGTTGTTTTTTTTTCAAAACTTGTTCTAAAATTAAGATCAGTTGGCCATGAAAAAAACTTTTTATTTTCAGCTATAGATATACTTCGATTATAACTCTTAAATAAAAAACATTGATAAAAAATACAAATAATTGGTAAAAAAAACTAATAGAAAAAAAAAAAAATTTTGTTATTAATTTATTTTAATAAAGTATTTTATTTCTATGTACTCTTATAGATAATTGAAAAATTTGTTTAAAATTTCTTATCAATTTCTGTCTTTTGATATTATTTAATATCTATATATAATCATAAAACTTATTGGCTGTTCAATAAAATTACATAATACCTCATGTAATACTGAAAAGATTTAGTCAGTTAATCTGAGAATCACTGTTTATACTTGTAGGCTTTTCATTGCTCTAAACGAGCAACCGAAGCCGTTTAATAATGCATGTGCATGTGAATTAAATCATCGAACCGACCGGAAGAACATAAAAAGCCTCAGTTCACCCTCGTCATTCGGCATCAGCTTCTCGTCATGGGAACGGACCTCTTCACGAATGCGGTTCAGACCTTGAAAACCTGCTTGAAGAGGAAACCCGCCTATCCTCTCTCTCTTATAATATACACGACACTTTTCTTTGACCAAAAAGAGTCCGATTACTCCACCCTTAAAAAATCCATCATATACTATACTATACGTTTTTTAAAAAATATATCATACTCACTCATGTGTTTGTTTTTAAACTTATACTATACTTATACTAAAAATATCTGCAATTATCTATCCATCAAAATGTCAATTATTGGTAGTTCAAAATTTTATTGTTTTTTTTTTTTTTTAGTTATTTTGTCTCGACTAAACCTGGGGAATAGTTTTTTTCAAAGAGTCATAAAAAGTAATAAAATAGAATTCAAGAAATATCGAAAAAAATAATGCACTTATATACCGTATTTTGATAGTTATTCAACGGAATACTCACAATAAGGATTTTATTCAACAAACATACTGATACAAAAACTAGTTTTTAACTTGAATTCTTAGAATAGCTGCATGTCAGTTTCCTTTATAGAATCTATAAGTATTTATGGTAGGTCGGTACGATCATGCTAGAAACATTACTTTGAGCTGTTGAACTTTGATGAAAATTTTTAAAAGTGATATCAATTCATTATAAATCAAATATAGTTTTCTCATTCTTGATCAGGATATCTGTGCAGTCGTATTTTCATCAAATATTCTGGTCAATTTTTGACCAGGTATCTTTTCTATAGCTCTATGATAGGCTCAAGTACTCAAAAAGAGTGTTACTTATACACAATATATATTTCATGTTGCCACAACTGTACAAAGTTGCGCTGCATAAAAGTTCGATTACGACAGCCTAACTCGTGTATCTATATATATATAAATTAGTACAAGAAGAAAACTCAAAAGATCGTATTATTTTTCATCACAAGCATAGGGAGCATCGGCATGTTTTCACTTCTATTGAAAAAATGCTCTCACAGAAAACCTTTATTTTACAACAGCTTATACTTCTTTAAATTACGAAAATTATTAAAAAAAAATTATCGATTTCTATCACAAATTGTAAAAGTTATTAATTAATTCATACAGAAATTTACGCTCATCAGCTGTCGAACAACCCGAACAGAAAAATCTCAGTCTTAAACGAGCTTCAAGTCTTAAATCGCGCTTTATTGAACTTAAACTGTCTTGTGAGATCTTAAACGAACTTCCATTAGCTTCCCAAATAAAATCACAAGTTTTTCCGAGGTCCCCAAACTCTTCTAAAGGCTTGAATTAAAAGACTTCGAAAGCATTCAAATCTCAGTCTTTCAGACGGTCGATTTGAAAGACTTCAAAAGCGTTCATATTTCTCAGTCTTTCAAAAGCTTGATTTAAAAGACTTCAAAAGGGTTCAAATTCTCAGTCTTTTAGAAGCGGATTTAAAAGACTTCGAAAGCGTTTACATTTTTCAGTCTTTTAGAAGCTTGATTTAAAAGACTTTGAAAGTTTTTAGGTTTAAAAAAAAAAAATTTCAATGAAAATTTTATTTGGGAAGCTAATGAAAGTTCGTTTAAGATCTCACAAGACAGTTTAAGTTCAATAAAGCGCGATTTAAGACTTGAAGTTCGTTTAAGACTGAGTTTTTCTGTTCGGGAATAAAATGTAAATTTCGCAACGATATTCTCTTTTCTCTGTCTGTTTTGGTTTATTTCTTGTATCATGATCACACACAGGCATTTAAAAGTCCATGCGGCGTTTCACGATCAGAAATTTTGTTGCTAAAGTGGCATTAGTGTTCGTAAATACAGGCTGCCAACACCATATATGTAATAAAGTCAAATTTACCAAAGTTAGTTTCTACAGCACGGGAAAAAGCTTCTCCCACTCCTAGTTAAATTCGTTTAGTACCGTAGCCCTTTCTCCTAAACCTTCTTTGGTAAACGGGACTGTACTACTAAATATATTGCTAACATCCTATCTTTCCAATAAGTTCAAAGGCGATTGTGTATTGAAAAATTAATATTAACAATTAAATACTAGCTTAAATAATTTTTTTTTTGTTTTGAAAGGCTAAAGAATAACAACTATCATATAATCAAATAAAAAAAAATTTCACTTGAAAAACAACAACGATAAAAAATGTTTATTATAATCTAACAAAAAACAAAAATTGAAATTTTATGTACAAAAAAAAGTATCAAGTATTCGAAATGTGATGTAATTCATTTTGGTATTAATTAATTTTTCATATGCAGATACATATCAAGAGACCCGGTAGGGTCTCGCCTCAATTTTAGAACGAACGCGAACTCTTACCGGGTATAAGTATTTTAAGTTTGTGCTCTGTGACGTCATAATTTCTAATTCCTTAATTTTCTGGCTAACTATTGGCCGAAAAAAAAAATTAAAAATAGTTTTATCATATATATTGATGGCCCTCTTTCTAACGAGCCTACTGACGATTTTTTCCAACAATTAATAAAAAAGATATCAAATTCCGTAAAAGCCAGGAACAAAATCTCATCAAAAAATAAATTCCTCAGCTGAAATGTCCTCGTTCGACCCACTCTCGAGACGTTTCATGTCGTACATACGGAGATGTGCATGTATGCATGGTTGTCAAATATTTTCTTGTAGTGTGTGTGCCGTGCAATGTTTATTTTTTTTTTTTTTTCAGTGACAATATTTTACTATTTGGTTAGGACAGAAAAATTATTTTCAGGTAAAACTTCTATGATAAACTAAATAATAATTGGTATAAGGTAGACACGTCATTTTTTTAATTTTTCACATACACGTTTTATAATGTTTTTTTTTTGTTCCTGTGACATAAAAATGATACTATTGGTAGTATTTGTGGTAATTCATATACTCATATGCTTCCACCACGTGAAAAACCTTTATATACTGGTGGGTTAATATTTATATTAAAAAAAAAATCATTAACTCAGAAATATTAAAAATATCAGAAACAAATTTATCGTCAATTAAAGGAGATGCATTTTTCGGAATTTTATATTGATTGACAATTGATTTGTCATTCAATAATTTCACGTATCTCCTAATAATACTTCATCATAATTTTATAAATAATTAATAAATAATATAAACTAATTGACCCAGAATAAAAAATATGCAACTACAAATTCTATATCTTTCACTAAAACTTGTATCTCGACCTCTTGAATCTTTTGGCGTTAATAGAATTGTCCTAAGTCGAATAATAAAGAAGTTATAATTGTTTATATAGTTATTTTATAAACAAATGGGCCTAAAAAAAAAAAACTATGCGACTACAAATTCTAATCCTTCCACTACAAATTGTACCTCGACCTCCTAAATCTTTTGGCGTTAATAGATATGTTCTAAGTCGAATAATAAAAAAAGTTATGATTGTTTATATGGTTATTTTATAAACAAATGGGTCTAAAAAAAAAACTATGCAACTACAAATTTTGAATTTTCCACTATAAATTGCTTCTCGACCTCCTGAATCTTTGGGCGTTAATAGAATTTTCCTAAGTCAAATAATAAAAAAGTTATGATTGTTTATCAAGAGACTCGGTAGAGTCTCGCCTCAATTTTTACCCCAGCGCGAGACTTACTAATTAACTGAAATTTTTTTTTTTCTTAACAAGTATGATTTTTCACGTAAACATCTTGAGATTCGAGCGTGCGGCCGGTTACTGCATCCAGACCCTCAATTTCAATTATACATAACTCACTCAATTTTTATTTTAGGAACATGAAACTAGTTTTATTTTTTAGCTTACAAAAATATCTTTGAATTTTATGATTATTTTCCATTTGTGCTGTCAATAGTTTTGTTTGAATAAAAATCTCGGAAATAAATAACCATAATTGTTTAATAAATTGTCTGTTTTTGAATATTTGTTATCCAGTGATACACAACTTCTTCATTAAAAGATGTTTAATTATTACTAAACTTTCAAAATCTTGATCGATTTTTGAAGATTAAGAGCTTATCAAGAGACTCGGTAGAGTCTCGCCTCAATTTTTTAATGCAAGCTCACCGGGTATATTTTAAGTCAGTGGTCCGTGACGTCATCAGTTTTTATTTAATTTATATCTTGCTAAATATTGGTTAAAAAAAAACGTAAAAATAGTTTCATTATGTAAATCAATGACTATCTTTCCAATGAGCCTCCTCTTGTATTTTTCCAACAAGTAGTAAAAAAGTTATAATGCTCAACAAAAGCCAGGTAACAAATCTTACTAAAAAATAAATTTTCAAGCTGAAATGTCCACGTTTCTTCGGATACGTCGCGCTAACCCCTTGCCTATCCCTTCTCCCGAGTTTTTCGTATTATACATATACAACATGTGTGTATATCATATCGAGGCATGTGTTGGTGCACAACTACGTCCAGCAATTAGATATAGTCAAAAAAATGAAAATGTAACCGTATAGCATAGCCGTCACACGAAAACTGCCTGCCGCTTGTTTTTTTTTTTTTTAAATAAAAAATATCAATTGTTTATAAATTTGGGCCATGAATTTGATGATTATTGATGTATTCTTGGTTTTATAAATTTTAATTTGATATGAATTATAATAAAAAAAAAACCGATTGATTATAAAGTTTCCAAGTGAGATTAATTTTTTTTTTTCTTGAATTGTGTTTTCTCATTTTTTTTACAATTTATATCAAATTTAAATTTGAAAAACAAAAAACAAATCAGTAATTATTGAATTTGTCGTCCGCTATGATAAACAATTCATTATTATTCATGTAAAAAAAATAATAAAACGGGTTAGCTCAATTAAATAGAAAAAAAAAACTAATCTCGCTCTTGATGTATACACAGCTATGTTTATTTATTCGAGTACAATATTTTTATAAATTTATATATTTTTATGAATTTTTACCTAATTCATATTTATATAATTTTTACTAAACAACTATAGATTTATTGTGAACAAAAAAAAAAAAAAAAAAAAAAAAACAACGGTACTATCATAAGTAAATGATGTAGTAAATGAAAACCCAGAGTAATTTATAGTGAAAAAATTAGAATTTATCAATGATTATAATCCTTTTTTTTTTTTTTTCAATTTTAATTGTGAATACCAATCATCATAAGGTATTAATAACTAAGAATTATAATTATTTATACAGGTCAAACAAAATAAGTGAAATAATAATCAAAACAAAATCACAGATTTATGTACCCCGAAATGCCTCATTTTTTTTTTTTTTTTTTTTTTCTTCTATCTAGCAAACTATGCAGCTCTATATACTCCAAAATTTTGAGATATTTTTTCAATTCACGTTTTTTGATTATTAAAGATAGAAAAAAAAAAAAAAACAAAAAATTGAGGCATTTCGGGGTACATAAATCTGTGATTTTGTTTTGATTATTATACAATATATAACATATGATACTATATAGAAAAACCAAACAAGAAAATTTATTTTTGATTCATGTAAGTTTAACGTACAACGATACTAAACTCGATTCAATGAGAATGTTATGAAATTTTGATATGATATAAATGAAATAATAACGAATCTGAATGTACAATTAAAAATATAGATAATAATACTCATTATTTTTTAATTAATTTTTAAAGTAGGCCTGTTTTAGTAGGGTTATACATGGCTCTTATGGGAGCAAATGTACTCAAATAATTTGGAACATAAACGAGTATGACTTAATTCATTGAGAAATTTTCCAAAAACTAATAGATTATAAAAAAAAATACAAAGTATTTTTTGATACTAATACCATTGTGGCAAATAATATTAGATTTTATGTAATAATAAAAAGTACACACAAAAAAAATAATTTTTATCAGTTTTGATAGAATTATAAAAATAACTTGGCAACGTTGTAAAGGTGCGCGCGCTATTTTTAACATTTCTTTGCATGTGAAAATAAAATATTAAACCTTTGGTCAGTACAGACACCATAATAAAAAAAATATTACAGTGTTAATAATTTCAGATATTTGCGTTTTTTTAAATGCAATTATAAAAAGTTTAATGATTAAAAAATGATTCATTATCTCATAAAATAATTACATTGAATAAAATTTAGATAGATAATGATTTATTTCATACAAAAAAAAATTATTGAAAATATATATATATTTTTTTTTGGGGTTGTCAAGCATGGATATTTCCTATGTTAAAGCATAAAAGCTAAATTTAGGCCACGCCTCTCAAAAAAAAACTAACCCCGCGAAGTTAAATTTTAAGCCAATATTATTCCATCTTATATAAAGTGGGGTCAAGTATTTTTTTTTTTTTTTTTTTTCATTTAACAATTTAAACTTACATGAATCAAAAATATAAATTTTCTTGTTCGGTTTTTCTACAGTATCATATGTTATATAGTGTATATGGCTAATTCCACGTGTTTTTAAATTCAAAAAATAGATTTGCCCAAAATATTTTTTTTATTATTTTATAGCTAAAAATATTAGATACGTATTTTTTTTTTTTCAAAATTTTTTGACAAGTCAAAAAGTCAAAAAATTTTGAAAAAAAAAAAAAATACGTATCTAATATGTTTAGCTATAAAATAATAAAAAAAATATTTTGGGCAAATCTATTTTTTGAATTTAAAAAACACGTGGAATTAGCCATATATATATATATAAATTATAACTTATATATTATGTATAAAAAAATATAAATATAGACAATATAAAATTATAAAATAGTGTCTATTTATTTATATAAATTATTCAAACATAATTATAAATTTATAAATAATATAACAACGACAGTACACAAGCAAACAGTCTATTATATAGACGCAACATATAAATACGCTTGGACGCAGGAGAGAAAACGCTGGTGCGTCCCCTCTACTTTTTTTCACATCACTCTCAAACATGACGGTCTAACATGACGACGGTTTCATTTGACGACGCTCGAGCGTTACATGTATTTTTTTTACCCCCTAGCGAACGAAAAGAAGTTTCACTTCAAAAATTTATTTGCCAAAATAAACTAAGTCTCTTATAAACTTGGTAAAACTAGACATATTTATAACAAACACTACGAATCGTAGAACGGCTAAAATCAAAGATAAGCCTTAAGCCTCACAGCCGGCGGGCACGGGACCATTTGCCGACATTGCCATAAAAATAACGTTTGTATCAAACAATCTTTGTGTTGGTAAGATCTTAGAAGTTTCTTGTCTCTTTCTCGTTCGTATCAAGAAGGTAGTCTATTATAATAAACGGAATAGTGTTAGTGTCAAAGCGTGGTGGGGATACTTTTTAGAACTTTTTTTCTTGATGCGAATCATCTATGGTTTGACACAAAACGATACAAACAAAACAAACAGATATATCATTCGATAAAACTTTTTTTTTCTTTTTACAAAACAATTATTTTTTCTGTCAAAAAACTACTTGCCAAGAAACTTATTTCTAAATGTCAGAAATAATTTTTCTCAGTGTCTTTTATTATTACGATTAAGAAAAATTCTGTTGGTGTACCTTGATATAAATCAGTTCTTGAACCTACACTTATTTTCAGATTATATAAACGAAAAAAGAGTTGTTAATATTAATTTAAAATCTTAATGAATAGTGCGGTCTAGCGGCATTTCTTGTATCTTGTGTATTCTTGTATCGAGCGAATATTTCAGGAACTTATTTATACTTGTCTGATTCATAATTCTAAAAGAAACATATACACATTTTATAAGTATACTTATATCAAGTTGATGGTTCTACCACTAGAAAAACTAAGAATACGTAGAGCATCAGATTTTTTTAAAAAAGAATAATACAAAGGCATCAAAATTTTTTAATCCAAGAAGATTGGATAAAAGAAGCCAATAAAGACCCAGAAGAAAATTTATTATGTAAGTGTGACTGAGCATGAGAAAATTATTAGAAAGTTATAACGCAGGAATCATTGTATAAAAAAATTTTCTTTAGAAAAAATTTTCTTTTTTTAACTATTTTTTTTTTTCAGTGCGGATTTTGTTAGATATAATGATATTTGAGTGCTGTGTTACTTGGTAAAAAACACGGGAAATATTTTTTGATGAAATATAAAAACAGCTTTGGCAGGTTGATTTGAGATGAAGCAATTAGGTCTTCTACGCTGTGACTTTGTAAATTTTTATTGGATTATGAACTATTATGAAATCAGAAATTTCGCAAAAAATTAGATCTTATTCTGCTAAACTGTGAAGTATACTGACAGAATTTCCATTTGATTTTTACGATGAAATCCCGAAACTCTGGAACGAAAAGAAATCGTGTCACTTTTCAATAGATTTTACTCGGATTTTACATTAATTTTTCCGTGAAATACCGGACAAAATCAAGTATTTCAAGTAGAAATTAAAGGATCACTATATAGGTTTACGATTGCAGGATTTTACTGTAAAAATAAAAAAAAAAATTCTATTAGTGTAGCCACGGGACGGGGCTGAAGTTGGCAGCCACTTTAGCGGTCGAAATCCTAACATGCAGGGATCCATAGGGTAATCAGAGGGCCACGACTTTTTATTATTTCTGTCCTCTCGCGCGTACGCGGAGTCTCCTTGCGCTGTTTGCCAGTGTAGAGGGGAGTCAGGCGTAACACGCGGGAATCCCAGCATACAATATATATTATAAAAACAAACTTTATTTATTTATTTATTTTTTTTTTATTTTTTTTATTATTATTTATCATGTAGCACAGTACTAATAATAAAAAATTATGTATTTTAATTATATTTATCGATTTAAGCACCTTATGTATCCTTGCGCCACGATCGTCGTGCCGCTAAAGTGGCCGCCAACTTCAGCCCCGTGCCACGGGAGTTAGCAAGGAATGACTGAAGCCACATCTAGACTCCCTACACTAATATAATTTTTATTTTATTTTTATGGTAAAATTAGAAAAGATTATGACGAAAAGAAATCGTGTGATTTTTTGATAGATTTCATTCAAGAATTTTTACCAAAAAATGTTTGGAAAAATATACGTATAACATGTATATGTGTGTGTGTGTACTAATGAAAATTAATGTGTCGTCGGCGACAATTAAATTATGTACAGAAGCTCTTAGGTATTGCTAAAAATATTACAAAAGAAATAAAATCCAACCAAATATTGTTGGCAACTTTCAAACAAATTCAGAGAGATAATCCTGATAAAGTTTCACCCAGTTTGAAATTACCTCCAAACACACGATTTGGTGCAATTTACTTATGTTTAAACAGTTTACTTATAAACAAACATAATTTAAAGAATTTGGCAAAAAAAGCAGAAAAATATAAGAAACCTTTAACATCAAAAATTATTCTTGAGAATCCTGAAATATTTTGGTTTAAATTATCCAATACATTACTGGATATCAAAACTTGAAGGTGGTAAACCAATTTTGAGTTTAGTATCAGAGTGTTTTCATGAAATTATATAATATATGATAATAATAATATATAATATATCAAAATACTAAAAATATACATTATATTAAAATAATAAAATCTAATATATAAAAATCTCGTGTCCCGGTGTTTGACGCCAAACTCCTCCGAGACCGCTTGACCGATTCCCTTGAAATTTTCCATGGATTTTCCTCATGACTGCGAATCAAATGTAAACTATATTTCAACCCTTTAATTTATAAGGGTAGTTCACCCTTAAGGGAAAAAATGGAAATCCCATTATACGCCATCTATACTTTATTCATAAATACATACGATGGTCAGTAATGCAGTTTTCATCCAAATAGTTATATGAATAATATATACATATAATATTTGCATCTAATTAGCCTAAGGTTGATCGAATCAAAATAAACTATTATATGGATTCTATTGGAATTTTTTTGGAGAATATTGGAGTGAAGTAAATTTTCTTTGGGAGTTGATGGTTTAACTAATATTAACTAATTAAGATTTAGGGGCGCAGGCAGCCTGGATTTTTTTAATTTTCAACTTTTTCAAGTTATTTTTTTTGAATGGATAGATAATTCTTTGCAGAATTATAAAATGCAAAAAAATTTCATTGGGAGTTCTTCAATTAATTATTAAAAATTATTATAATTTTTAAATTGTTGCTATACGCTGATCAATCATTTCGGTCAATTGCGCATTCCTATACTTCTAAACCCTAGCATGGATGTGTAAAAATGTGTTTATAATCAAATATGTAATTGTTTTTCCTGATTTTAAAGACTAAATTATATAACAAAAAATATAGGTTCGAATACTTATTTCGATTTAAATAATAGGTAACTACGTTTTTTTGAGAGTAATTATAAAATTAAAGCTGTTACACATATACACGTCTACACATACATGCTAGAGTTAGGAAGTATAAGAATGCGCAATCGACCGAAATGATTGATCAGCGCATAGCAACAATTAAAAAATTATAATATTTTTTAATAATTAATTGAAGAACTCCCAATGAAATTTTTTTGCATTTTGTAATTTTATAATTCTTCAAAGAATTATCTATCAATTAAAAAAAAAATAACTTGAAAAAGTTGAAAATTAACAAAATCCAGGCTGTCTGTGCCCCTAAATCTTAATTAATTAATATTAATTAAACCATCAACTCCCAAAGAAAATTAACTTCACGCCAAAAATCTCCAAAAAAACTCCAATAGAATCTATATATTAGTTTATTGTGATTCCATGCGTATTTTTATATGTATAAATATTTATATAATATACATATTCGCTCAAATCATAAATAGACTCATGGTAGAAATATACAGGTAGGTCCATGCGCATACGTTTTTTTAAGCCAATAAGAAGTGCTGACCACCGGACGCCATATTTGCTAAACTGGCGCGATTTTATTCAAATCATAAATTAAAATACATATCAAAGATGATCTTAATAGAAAATTAAAATAATAAAAACACATAAACAAATGATTAATTTTAATTCAAATGCATATATTTAACATGAAAATACATATTAATTGTTTGAAAAATGGAATAAGTTTGCGATAATTGAAATAAAAAACATTTACAGTTCATATTTTCTGTATTTTATGGATTTAAAAAAAAAAACAATTTGAGCAACAGTGTCTTATATTATATATATTTTTATATATTTCATGCTGATAATATAATATAAATTAAAACAGTCTTTTATTCAATTTATAATTTATGATAAGAATATATTGTCAATTATACCTACAATAACACAGTTTAAAATTATTAATATTTCCATATAAAAAATAAAATCTATATTAAACTAATTTTGTCATTGTGCTTGATGATATTTTTTCCAATTTTTTTAATACAATTGCTTGATGTGTTTTGACAATATTTCATGGCACATTTTACCATTGTGACCTACAATAATAGTAATTAAATAAATAAATAAATAATAACTGATTCAAATAAATTTAGATTATTATTTATTAATAACAAACAGATTTCTAATTAAATGATTATTAGAGAAAATAAATAAATCAATAAATAGGTATATACAACGTATGACCTCCAAAATGAAAAGACTATGTCAAGCACACATAATAAATCAATTTTTAATAACTGTTATCACATTTATTACATACCTCTGAGGATTAGCTTCACATTTATTAATATGTTTAAATTATTAAACAATATTTTTAATGTTTTTAATCATAATTAATGTAACTTTTAAACAAGTCATGTATAAATAAATAACAGTACAATAATAATAACATGATGGGCACACAGATTTAAACACACGCAAACAAATTTGATAAAGATGGCTACTCATGGTCTGCGCAGTAGATTTTTATTTTCGTCCGAGAAATGGACCTACCTGTATATTTCTACCATGAATAGACTGTATATATACATGTATATTTTTTTTACATTTACTGCAGATATTTCAGTATAATAATGATGTGAATATTTATTTTTCTTTGTAAATATTAATTATTCAATTTTGTCAAATTGAAAAGTTGATAAAATGAAATAAGTTAAGTCAAGCGCTACGTCAAACTTATAGTGTTTTGTAGGAATATTTTATATCGTAATAAAACGACTTCAAATTTTAAAAATTGTGTTTTGGAAGAATTTGTATGATGAATTATTATTACTTTTTTTTTAAATACTATTTGAGAATAATTATAATTCAAAATTATTTACATCTTAAGTTTTGTCGTTCATTTACAAAGTAATTCAAACAGAGCCAGAAAATTTAAAATTAAATATCACTATTTCTTCAATAAAAAAATTAGTATATGACCGAGAAATTGGTCATAATAATTCAAATAAGGCCCACAAAAAGAAAAAAATTCATGACCATTTTCACCCACATTTCGTTGAATAAAAAAAAATGATAAGCCCAAAAGACCAAAAAAAAATATATTAAACTGTATAAAAGGAGTATCTCCACGCAAATAGAAATAAAAAGTTTAGGTCACAGCACTGTAAGAATTAAAACAAAAAGTCTATGTTGGAGCCCGAAATTTTTGCTTGATAATGTACAAATTTCAGCCAACCACGGCCAAGTCGTATACCAATAAAAATACGGAATATATATCTGCATGTGTGTGATCTGTATATACAAGTATAGAGCGGCGTGCGACGCATCAATGACATTCGGATACACTCGGCCTCACGTTTATATCAAATATTAATGAATTTCATAAACTTTAATCAACAATATCTCCGAACTGCGATGGGACAAGAATATAATTTTTTTCCAAAATTATCTAGACAATATCAATTTTATCATACTAATTTGTTATCAAATCGGTAAACTCAGTTTTTTTGTTAGAATAAAAAATATACAAGAAAAAAAAATATTGAATAAAAATTCTTACACATGCCATGTTAAATCGTTCGAAAAGTTTACGTGCTTAAAACTTATTATCTCTAAAACTAGATGGGACATAATTACAAAATTAGAATCATTAGATGCAGGGGAATTTCGAGATTTGTCTCTCAAAATATTGGGAAATCGGTGAATGGACTATTCAACGGAGATACTCCCTTAAGGTTGCTTCCGGATAATTGAATGTCACTTAATTTTTTTTTTTTTTTTGGGTATTTTTTGAATGAAATAAATATCTATACTTCCAATTCTGACGTTGTTTTTTTGAGATAATAAATGTCAAAGATGACAACTTTTATACGCGAGGATAAGACTACAAGCTAAAATACCTTACATTTCTATTTTTAGAAAGTTCATTTGCCACTAAAAAATCTTTAAATTGTAGTCTTCGGCAAGACGAACACGATATAAAAAATTAAAATTTTTTTTTTGACCATGACTTTCAATATATTCAGTATTGACTTTTAAAAAATTTCGTCTTTCCCGCAACGAATTGGAGTATACAGGCCCTCTAAACGTAAATATTCCTTTATCTTTCGAAGGCAACCTCACTGGAATTAAACTTTGTATCCATTTTTGAATTCACTGAGATAAAATGAAGATCCTAAATATTCTCTGGAATTTTCCAACTATTGCTTGAGGGTGTTTCCACCGCTTTTTTTTCTGAATTTTACTGACTGCAAAACTGTTCTTTTCTTAAAAAAATTTTTCTTTTCTGAAAAATTCATGTCATGACAGCCAATAATATGTTATTAATTAAAAAGTGAGCCTCGACTTTTTTAATATTCAAATTCGTGAAAATTTTAAAAATTTTCGGAATTTTATCATCGATTTATATCCAAAATCAAAAAATCGAAATGAAAAATGTCTTGATAATTTGCGTAGATTTTTATTTTTAAGTTTTAAAAACTTCATAATTTTAAGAATATCCTTAATATAATAATGTTGATTGTCATGAGAAAAGTATTTTAGAAAAAAAAATTATTTACAAAAAAGGTAGGTAAGTGGGTCATATTTAGAAATAAACGGGCTGGAAACACCCTCAAAGAAGGGGTGGTAACTTCTAAAAAAAAATTCAGGATCCTCATTTTATCTCGATGAACTAGAAAAAAAATTGAAAGTATAATTCTGAGAAGTCGAGGAAAAAGATCTTAGCATTTTAGTTATTTCACCCCATATTTAAAATTTATAATAGATATATTTTAATATTTGGTAGCTAAGAGAATAAATGTTCATCGTTTAATTATTTGGAGACTTTTACACATTTAATTTCTTATCCCGCTATTCCCTACTTTCGTTAAATGCAATTATTTCGTGGCTGGCATATATGTATATGTATGGCAAAACAACGTTTGCCGGGTCAGCTAGTATATAATATATTTTCTTTATAAAGATATTAAAATAATATATATATTATCATAATAATAAATTGATAAATTAAAATAATAAAAGTATATAATATATCAAAATAATAAAAACATATAATATATTTTTTTTATGAAATTATTAAAATAATATTAAAATATTATATATTGATATAATTTACATAAATTTTTTTTTCAAAGGTGATACTATCATTTCAAGACTGTACTTAGCAATAAACATTGTCTTATAATAAAATAATAAAAAAGTATAATAATAAATTATTCATTTAGTTATTTATTTATTTATGTCAATTTGTAATATTTTGATAATTTGTGTATACCTTTATTCAATTTTTATTACAGATATTGTTTTTTTATATTATTTTTACGGAGGCTAGGAGCCATAGGCTCAGCCGCAGTATTGTATTTACGGCCGAAAAAAAAAAAACGTTCATAACTTACGAACCAATTGACTTAGAGTGATCGTATTAGGCTTAAATGATGCGTCTCTGGAAACTCTATCGCCCGCGTAGTGGGTTTTTTTTATTTTTTCAATAGTTTTTGGTAGAAAAAAAAAAAACTTAAAAATAGAAATAAAAAAAAATCAGACATTTAATTTTTTTTCTCAAAAACTATTGAAGATAGCCAAAAAAACTTATATATGTTATTACAGAGCTTTAAAAGAGCTTTCAATTGAGCTTAATACCATGTTTTTATTTTGATTATCGTAAAAGTTATAGCGCTTTTAATAAACTTTTAATTCAATTTTTTAACAAGTTCAAAAAATTAGATATCGAATAACTCAACGTAGAATTGACATAAAGACTTCGTACTACGCTCAAAATTTGCGTCTCAAAAAACTCTATCGCCCGCATTGTGGGTTTTTTCCGCCATCTTTAATAGTTTTTGGTGGAAAAAAAAAAAACTTTAAAATAGAAAAAAAAAAACTCAAATATTTAATTTTTTTTCTCAAAAACTCTTCAAGGTCGCAAAAAAACCCGAATATCCTATTAAAGAGCTTTTCAAGAACTTTCATTTG
The DNA here is from genome assembly GCA_011426435.1 of Lysiphlebus fabarum. Lineage (NCBI taxonomy): Eukaryota > Metazoa > Arthropoda > Insecta > Hymenoptera > Braconidae > Lysiphlebus > Lysiphlebus fabarum. Next base: position 61,141 of record WSYQ01000618.1, read on the forward strand.
AGCCTAATACGATGTTTTTATTTTCATTATTCTTAAAGTTATAGCAATCTAAATCAATTTTTTAACAATTTTTAAAAATTAGATATTAAATAACTCAACGTAGAATTGTCAGGGAGACTTCGTATTAGGCTCAAATTTTGCTTCTCAAAAATCTCTATCGCCCGCATTGTGGGTTTTTTCTGCCATCTTTAATAGTTTTTTGTGGAAACCAAAAAAACACTAAAATTTATAAAAAAAAATCAGATATTTAATTTTTTTTCTTCAAAACTATTTCAAATACAATATAAATCCACATATCTCATGATAGAACTTTGTAAGATCTTTCATTTGAGCCTAATTCGATGTCTTAATTTTTATTATCCCAAAAGTTATAACGATTTTAAAAAAACGTGAAAAAATTAGATATTGAATAACTCAACGTAAAATTGTCAGGGAGACTTCGTATTAGGCTCAAATTTTGCGTCTCAAAAATCACTATCGCCCGCATTGTGGGTTTTTTCCGCCATCTTTAATAGTTTTTGGTGGAAACCAAAAAAACACTAAAATTTATAAAAAAAAATCAGATATTTAATTTTTTTTCTTCAAAACTATTTCAAATACAATATAAATCCACATATCTCATGATAGAACTTTGTAAGATCTTTCATTTGAGCCTAATTCGATGTCTTAATTTTTATTATCCCAAAAGTTATAACGATTTTAAAAAAACGTGAAAAAATTAGATATTGAATAACTCAACGTAGAATTGTCAGGGAGACTTCGTACTATGCTCAAATTTTGCGTCTCAAAAATCTCTATCGCCCGCATTATGGGTTTTTTCCGCCATCTTTAATAAAGTGCATATTTTTTTTCTAGTACATGAACCTATTTTACAGTAAATTTCATTTCATTGATCATGTAGTCAACCAAAATTTTGATATCGTTTTTTTTAATAATGTTGATGTTGATAATGACAAATCATTTAATTATATTTAAGCAATGATTTAAGTTTACCATGGCCCTAGCCGGAGTATTGAAAATTTTTAATTTTCAAAGGGTAACGCGGGCCCACGCCCCAACAAACGTTACCAGATCTTTTTTCATTTTATATTTATTGAAAAATTTTAATAATTAATTATTTATTTACTAGAGTTGATAATTTGATTTATTTATTTTGATACTAAAAGTGTTTGAAATTTGGTGGAAAAAAGATGGCGGACAGTAAAATTGACACTAGCGCCACACTTTTGATACCGTATTTTTACATCCATAGAGGTGCATTTTGGTATTAATACGGTATCGTATGAAAAATTCAGTATGATACCGTTTTTTAACATACATCCATTCGGTATTAAATACGGCACTACCGTATCAATACCGTATTAAATACCGTATTAATACCGAAAAATTAATACCGGTATTATTTTTACACCACTACACACATACTACCGTGATCAAAAAAAAAAATGATCGTGAAACGTTGCAATCACGTATATTGAGTTGTGTGCTTGGAAGAATATGAGACAGCACGACTAATAAGTGAGAGAGTAAGTAGCAGTGTTGTCGGGTAGAATTGTGATGACAGCTATGAGCCTTCTAATTAAGGAACATTTGATCACTAAAACTTAAATATCTGTAAAAATCCTAGCAAGAAAAGGATCTATATGGGCTTAAAAAATCTGTATTGAAAAGAAGTATAAATTGATAGTAAAATTAGCGATTTATAATAGAAATGTTTTTAACTACAAATGTTTTTAACGTGTGTACCATCCCTATCCTTGTGTGTTAAAGTTGTCAACTTTGACATTAATTATCTAAAAAAAAATTGGCATGAAAATTTTGAAAAAATTTATGAAAATAGATAATTATTTGAGCTTTCATTTAAGCCCAAAAAATCAAAAATATAATAACGGGAAATTATCTTTACTTTTGATCTGAAAAGACCTTGTAAGTTTTTTGTTTTAAAAAAAAAAAAATTTCAATAAATACGATTTTGAAAGCTTCCAGTCTAAAAATTGAAGACTTGAAAACTTATTTTAATGAAAATTAGGTAACTTATAAATAATTCAAACTGTCTTATATAAAATTTTACAAATTAAAAAAAATTAAAGACTTCAGAACCCCGAAGTCTGAAAATTGAAGACCTCAGATGAAAGACTTTAGAAGTTTGAGGTCTTCTTTTGAAAGATTTCAGAGGCTCGAAGTCTTTAATTTAAAGACTTCATATTTAAGATTTCGAAAGCCTGAGGTCTTACATAAAAAGACCTTGCAAGCCCAAGACTTCTGAATTGGACAAATAAGGTGCGTTTTAAGACTTCAAAGGATTTTAAGTTCTTTTAAGACTGAAATTTTTCTGTTTGGGATCTATTGTTTTAACTGGATATATGAAAAGCATAGAAAAGCGGCTATAAACAATTAAACATATAATTGCTTTTAGCTATAACTCCTGAAGCTAGTTTCAGACGCAGTCAGATATTTCAATCTGCATACAATTGTATGTTTATTTTTTCATGTCGATCGGTTGAATTTCTTCAATTATAAATATTGAAAAATTTATTTTATATTAGCTATTATGAAGATTCTAACGGTTTTCTTTAAAATCATCACGAGTCTTGGAAAAAATAAAAAATACATTGGAAGACAAACCTTACTTATTTCGCGGGAAATTCTTGAGTTGATTAGTCAATTATTAAGTAATTAAAAACTTCAATAAAATTAGATGTGATAACTTATCGTTAGTGCTACCTAATGAGGGTTCAGTTCAACACACTCATAGTTATAAGAAGTGTACAGTAATGTGACCTACAGTACTGTCACTTTTTTGATATATCTATATGACGTCAGCAGCAACGAGCTGTCTGGTATCTTCTGCAGTCTTCTGCAATAATTTCGCAGACAACCTTCTTAACGAAATTAAGATAACTAAGTCTTATCTGTCGAAAATTGTTTTCTTTATTAAATTTGATTAACAAACAATCTAATATTTTTTTAAATAACTGTAAAAAAAAAAAAAGTATTAATTATTGGAACTAATAGTGATTTATATATTAGGAAAAAATCAATGACTAATAAATACAATGCAGTGAATTAAAAAAAAAATGCACATATGATGTTTTTATTACGATTGTATATGGAATGATAAATTTGAAAATGTTTTATACATTTAAGAATTTTTTTATCAGGAAAATGATGAAAAATCCACGACGTTGAATCATGATAAAATGAATTTGATGATGGCTAAAGTCGTAAACATATTTTAAGAAAATTCTTGAGAATACAATAATAGGTCACTAAGTAGCAGGTCTTGCCTGGTCTCGCCGACCAGAATGAGGAAACATTGTATAATGAGCAAACACGTTTCTAAACCATAGCTCCAGAAAATTTTTGTTCCAAACAAACAACTTTAAATCAACTAAAACGCCATTTCAATTTTTATTATATATAAATTTTTTAAAGACTTCACAAGTTTATTTAAAAACGAAAAAAATAAAAAATAAACTTTAACCAAAATAGTGATTTGTTTTAAATAATAAATTTATTAGTACATAATAAATTTTTTTTAATATACGTTGTTTATATGCATAACGTATATTTTCTATCGTTTTCACATTTCACTGGCTGCGTCTTTGAGACTGCATTCTTCAAGAAAGCAACATCACGAAGGGGAAAAAAAAGACCGGATGCCATCCATACATGTCTAGATTCTAAATTTGCTTGAATATTCTTATATATATATATAAGAAAGATGAGAACAAATAAGGATGATTTATAGAGAAGTAGACAAGGATGAAGAAGGTAAAAAAAGAAAACATTAGAAGATCCATAAAACCAGTGGCCAGTCGAAGGTAAATCTTAAGAGTTACTATAATATTCTCCATCATCAGTTGCCTCCATTTTATAATGTATATTATACATATATACCACATCAACTCGTTTAACAAAAAACTATCAACACGAAAAGGATATAACACACACCAAAGAAATATATATTTAAGACGCAGGTCCAAGGTCTGTACTTCCGGTCTGTGTATACTCAGACCGGTTTTTCTTTAATACCAAACACTGCCAGGAGTCAAACCTCAAGATGGCATACAAAATGTAATTTAGAATTTATTTACAATTTAGTCCAACGTTGAAAAACGAACAAATTATTTTTAAGCTTGACAATTATTTTTATATTCTAGCTGAAGAATTTATTTATGTTGTTTTTTATTTTCCATTTTCATTGTTTTAAAAACTATCAACTGAGACTAGAGGTCTCCTCGTAAGAAACAGTTAAAAAACTTGATTTTTTTTTTATTTTGTATAATTCAACCTCTTTTTGTCATGCTTGGAAAATTCGCAAGTTATTATTGAAGCTATACTTAATAATACTTCTTATTAGAACACTGAAAAAAAACTATTAAAACAAAGCACTACATTATTTTTTATTATTAAAACAAGCAAGGTTATTAAGATACTTGAATTGTTAAAGTATAAAAATATAATTAAGTAATAAAGAAAACCATTTCTGATATTAATTTATCATTATGAAGAATCAAACATTCGTGCGATTTGCGAAAGCTTATATTGAGTAATAACTTGGGGGGTTTGTGACGTCATTTTTTATTAGATAAATACCTTCATGACTTATAAAAAAAAAAAACTACAAATAAAATAATTTTTTTTTACAACCGGCCTCTTTTTCTAGTGATCACACTGTTATGTGTTTCCGGCTAATAAATAATAATGAAGAAGATGTGTAAAACTCAATAAAACCTAGGGTAGAAGTTTAAACCATATAAATAAGAAAAGTTTTCTTTGTTTAAACAAAAATTTTTTCATTGATTTCATAATAAAAAGGGCATCTCCGACATGCCCCACATTATTAAGTCTGCCTATCTCTTTTTAAAATATACATTATTCTATTTGTACATACCTACGCAAATCTGACTGTGAATACAAGTGCTCAACACACAGGTTAAAAAAATCAAAGAAAATTATATAAACAAGTATGTAGTAAGATATTTCTGACTATAGCATTACATTAGATGAAAGTACTTATGAAATTGCTAGTCTTCACTATATAAGTATGGTTTATACTTTTTATTATATTCACGCTGTGAAATCAACAAAATATGCTCATGAAAATAATCACTAGTCCTGTTCTAAATTCTAAAACTGATTTATACTACTTAGCAATTATGATTTTTGGAATATGTTATGAACTAGTAGAGTAAAGCATCTCTGATAGATCTTCCTGCTTGTCATTTGATTAATGATAGTAAGAAAAGAATCTCGAAATTCTGTGCTCACGATGTTAAATAATTTTTTTCATAAAAAACGATAGCAATATACATAGTAATATTTTACTGTTCTTATATTAAGTGATGAATACCTTGATAAAAATATCAAGTAAAAAGATTTAAAAATTGTTGAAATGTGGCGATTGGAAACTTAAAAAGTAAAGATTTCTTACTGCAAAAAAAAATAATTAAAAAATCGAGTGTCAACGAACCAAGAAGACTAGAGAAGACTAGGGGTAGGCAAGTAGTCTTCTTGCCTATCCCTTCAATTAAAGTTAATTCTCTTGTTCTCTAGTCTTCTTGTAACGAACAAACAGTTGCGTGTGCCCTACAGTCCCGTTTACAAAAGAAGGTTTAGGAGAAGGGGCTACGGCACTAAACGAATTTAACTAGGAGTGGGAGAAGCTTTTTCCCGTGCTGTAGAAACTAACTTTGGTAAATTTGACTGTACCATACTACACATACTGATATGGTGTAGAGTACACAAACAGAACATATATACAATGAATACAAGGAATCATAGGGTAGTAACTGTCATGCATAGTTTATAACTATATATATTACGGAACATTATTTTCTCTCGGACCCTCTTCGCTACTTAGCCACACATCTCAACAAGCCTGCATTCTACATTCACTCCACAACACTTGCAGCAATCAAAACACAATGCTATTTTACAAATTTAGAACTCACGTCACAGAGAAAAATTATTTCCGACATTTAGAAATAAGTTTCTTGGCAAGTAATTTTTTGACAGAAGAAATAATTGTTTTAAAAAAAACAATAAATGTTTTGTAAAAAGAAAAAAAAAATTTTATCGAACGATATATCTGTTTGTTTTGTTTGTATCGTTTTGTGTCAAACCATAGATGCAAGAAGACTAGAAATACAGGAGGAGTAACTCGCCTCGAATATGTCAGCCAATTCGCGTGAGGCTAGTAGCTGTCATAGCGAATTTAGCGTACAGCGTGGTTCAGCGCATTGTATATTTATTTCTTATTTTTATTGCGCAGCTTACACATACATACATACATTAATTGGTTTTCGACATTAATGTATGTATGTATGTGTAAGCTGCGCATTAAAAATAAGAAATAAATATACAATGCGCTGAACCACGCTGTACACTAAATTCGATATGACAGCTACTAGCCTCACGCAAGTTGGCTGAATGATATTATATGCGTTAAGATAGGGAGTTACTCCTCCTGTATATCTAGTCTTCTTGCATAGATGATTCGCATCAAGAAAAAAAGTTCTAAAAAGTATCCCCACCACGCTTTGACACTAACACTATTCCGTTTATTATAATAGAGTACCTTCTTGATACGAACGAGAAAGAGACAGCGACAAGAAACTTCTAAAATCTTACCAAACATTGTTTGATACAAACGTTATTTTTATGTTAGAAATAGTCAATTGTTTTATAACAAAAAATTAACTCTTTATTTCAAATCTCTTTGTTACAAACAATTTATTGTTTAAATAATTAAATAATGAAAAAGCAAAAAAATTAATTATTTTATTTCATATTACTATGAAGAATTGACATTTATTATTATTTTTTTTTTTTTCTCAAAACCTAATACATGTTTCTAGCAGGGATCGAGAATAGGGGTCTAACCGAATGACAGTCAGATGAGCTAACCGTTACGCCACGGGTCCGTACGTAAAAATGAAGAATTATTTCTTGTTCATCAAGACTCCGAGGATCCAATGATTAAGGGATTTGGACGATTTTTTTCCGAATATGAGAATGAGATGAAATTTATACAGTAGATTCTTGAAATACTAATACATTTTCTGTAATTTTTTGGTAATTGTTTGGAAGCTTGTTAATTTTTTATTAATTTTTAAAGTTGACAACTTTTAACATGGGCTCTTATGGAGAATACGATTTTGTCAATATAAATAGTTCATGAAAACACAATATCTCTGATCGACAATATGACATCGCGACAAAAAACCTTTTGGGTTATAAAATAAGACAAAACAAAACATATGAAAAAAAAACCAAAGGGGTTTGGAGCTTAGTTTTTTTATAATTAATAATTAAAGTATGTAAAAATTCATTTATTTTACTATCTTTCATGGCTTATGCTGAAACGTCATATACACTTGGCAACATCAGATATTCCGCCATCTTGTGGCGCGCAAGTTTGAAAGTGTCAATGTTAACTTGTTAAAGGCATATTATATGACTTACATAAAATAACTGTGTAAATGCATTTATTTATAACAATTAAATCAAATATTAATTCAAAATAATAAAATAATAAATAATAAATAAATACAATTATAAATAAAAAGTTAAAATATTAGAAAGCATGCAAATAATGACAAAAAAAAACAAAATTTTATTTTAAACTTTATTTATAAACTTATAAAAAACTTATGATGACAAGAAACAATAATATTTTTTCATTTATTTATTTTTAATAAACATTTTTAAATATCAGTCTTGCCACATATATATTTTGTTATTTTTATCATCACCATTTATATTTTGCTCCATGTTTCATACTACTCTTATGCTTTATGTTTATTATGCTTTTGACAGATACAGTATATACACTACCACATATTAGAAATACACCAACACGACAATACACCATATAAAACAAGTGTGCCAATACTTTTTTTTTTTTGCGCTGTTGCACGATTTTCATGATATTTTTAATTACCAATAATAAGCTTTTAAACATTGAAAATTGATAGTAAATGTATCAATAATTATTAATTTAATTTTATTATACGATAACAAACAGGTAAAATAGATGTTTTTTTGAAAAAAAAAAAGAGGTTTTTTTGGTTATTAGCAGTTGGTAATAGCTGTTGGGCCAATGTATAAGAGATAGGCCGTATCCCCTCTTTTTTACCCTCAAAAAAATCGTCCAAATCCCTTAAAATATTATTTTTTTATCTGTCGAGATATATCATTATTTAAAATAACTAAGGTATTTTAGTTACTTTATTATAATTTACATTAATTAAAAAAATAATAAACATAACAGATTAAACATGGTAATATTTTTTTGGTCTGAAGTTTTTTTCATAACAACAGATTACACATAGAAATAATTTTTAATTGTGAAATATAACAAAAAAAATTTTATAAGTAATAGTTCTTTTTTTTATCAAAAAATTTTCTCAGTGTATTATTCTTGGTCGAGTACATAGTAGATAAAAAAAATATGAATAAAAGGTATGTTCATAGACATACTTTATAAAGACCAATAGTGTCACCAACTGGACGACGCCGAATGGACGCAATTTCATAACGGGAAAGCCAGATTTTTAGAGATCAGCGTTCCATACGGTGTATGCGAGGCCCCGGGTTTTCAGTATGTTTATGAGCGGCGGTTCAAATGAGTTCGAGATCTTTTCCTCCCGTTTTTGAGGACTTAGGAATTTTGTATGAAATAAAAACGTTTAATTGAAAAAAGTAAATGCGTGGTAATTAAAATCAAGTAAAAATACACGTAAAAAAAAAGAAGAAAGTTCCCTAGCCATGGTCTTCGAAAACGAATGACCATCGCTAGAATCTTTATATTTTTTTTAAGTGTATTTCAAGTATATTTTAATTACTAGGCTTTTACTTTTTGCAATTGAACATTTTTACGGACTTAGGTATTTTTTAAAAAATAAAAACGGTCAACCGACCACTAGTGACCATCGCAAGAAATTTTGTAATTTTTTTTTCCCGGTGTATTTTAACTGTATTTAAATCCGTACGCTTTTACTTTTTTCAATGGAACGTTTTTACGGACTTACGGATTTTTTTTTTGTGATTTCAAATGAAAGGCTCTATTTTTTCCGAAAAACTTTGACTAGCGAATTTGTTAATTTTTCAACGTCATTGTAGTAATTATTAAACTAGAGCATCAATAAATCAATTCATGTTATTTAAGATAATTTTTAAGCTCGGGGTTCCGACATTTAATACACCCTTGCCACTTCTGCTAACCTGACTGCCAACTTCAGCCCTTAATTTCGTATAAATCAAAAAGATTGAAATATTAGTACACTGAGTAAAAAAAATTACGGTTTTTGAGAAAAAATCTGCTCGAAATGTTACTTCAAAATTTTTGACTTTAAGTTGAACAAAAAAATAATCAATTTGAGTAAAATTTTTCATCATTTGGGTTTTAATTGTAGATAAGTTGCATTTTTAACGGAAAATTTTATTTATCTTTCATTTATTGTTCATATTTTTAGTTGATAAAAAACTGTCAAATTAAGGGAGAACGGCTTTTATTGAAAGAAATGATAGATTCATTTTTTTATTGTCTTTTTACATAGTTAAGTCTGAATGTAAATTCCAAGGTAGGACGACTCTTTGGGTTCAAAAGGGCACCCTTACACCCATAGTTTAGAAAAAAAATGAGCACCCTCCATTGTCATAGATTTTTATACTTTACTGTCGCGTTTTTAGTTGTATGAGTGTGGGCGGCCTGTATTTACGAACACTAATACCACTTTAGAAATAAAATTTTTGATCGTGAAACGCCGTAAAATTTTATTCAATATTTTTCAAATATTATGATAAGTGATAAGTGCAAGACTGTATTTCTGATAGTAATAATATTAATAAACCTAAATGATTAATACCAAAAAAATTGATATAATCAATAATTTCTTTACCAATACGAACAATAAATATATATATATACATTAAAAACTATAAAAATATAACATAAAATATATTTTATTAATATTTAGAAATACCATTTTAATTATCAATTATTCAAATATACCTATACAGATATATTCGCATATAAACTACTTGGACTGGTAAGTGTGTGTGTGTGGTTGCAATAAATGAAACAGACCAAAAAAAATAGAGAAGAAAGATCACTGTTGCCATGTTTACATTTCGTGCGCCATGTTTGACAACCGATGAGTGATAATTTTTGTATGATTTAATTAATAACATTTACAATTCGTGATAGAAATTGATAATTTTTTTTTTATAATTATCGTAATTTAAAGAAGTATAAGCTGTAGTAAAATAAAGATTTTCTGTGAGAGCGTTTTTTCAATAGAAGGGAAAACGTTCCGGTACTCCCTATGCTTGTGTGTTAAAAAGCTAAATTGTTGTCAACTTTGACACTAATTATCTTAGTTAAAACGTGATAGAAAAGTACAAAAAAAATTTGATAAAATAGATCTTTATTTCACTTAAAAAATAAGCCCACTTTGATCAAAATCTGTGAGAGGGAATTTTCCTTTAATATTTTGACGTTCAGCCTTAAAAATACGATAAATGAAAAAGAAAAATTTAACATGGGCAAGGAGTAACGAAAAAATGACTCTCCATGACAGTAGACATTGTGACAAAAAGCATGTACTGCAATCATCTCGATATAGTTTTTTTTATGAACATAAATAAATGAAATAATTTAGAATCGATTAAAAATTTTAGTTTTATCAGTTACTAGCTTGTTATTAACAATATAATATTTTAAGGCTAAATGTCAAAATATTCAAAACAAATTCCCTCTCACAGAGTTTGATAGCTTATACTTCTTTAAAAACGAAAATTATAAAAAAAAATTATCGACTTCTATCACGAATTTTAAAAGTTATTAATTAATTCACACAAAAACGCTTATCAACTGTCGAACAAAACATAAAAAATGTAAACTTCGCAACTATGTTCTCTTTTCTCTGTCTGTTTTGGTTTATTTCTTGTATCATGATCACACACAGGCATTTATAAGTCCAAGTAGCTCACATGCGGCGTTTACTACCAAAAATTTTGTTGCTAAAGTAGTATTAGTGTCCGTAAATACAGGCTGCCTACACTCATACAACTAAAGACGTGACAGTAAAGTATAAAAATTTATGACAAAAGAGGGTGCTTATTTTTTCCTAAACTATGGTTGCAAGGGTGCCCGGTTGAACCCAAAGAATCGTCCTACCTTGGTTTTGACATTCAGCCTTAAGCAATTTATTTTTACAAGCATGAATTAAATTATATATTTATTAATTATATATGGTTAATTTTATGTTGTATGTAAATTTGATTCATACAAAATACTTTTTTTAGTAATTTATAGCTAAAAATATTAAATAGGTATTTATCGTATTTAAAAAAAAATTTTAAAAATTGTTTAAGGTTGATTCTTGAGATCTGAATTCTCAGTAGATTATTATTTTTTTTTTTGTTCTTATTTTCAAAGTAAAATAATTATATCTGCATGGTCAATATTTTTCAATTTTTTATCGTATAGTTTTTCTGAGATATTTACTGCCAAAGTTGAGAACTTTTGTCAGTTTGTAGTGCTCGAAACAACAATTATTTAATATTAATTTTTTGTTTTTTCGTATTGCGATTAATGAATAATTAATTTTTAATAGTTGTTTTTCATGATGCGCATGGGGGATTCACGATTTGGCAACAAGGCTTGTCTCTCCTCCATTGCTTTTCTCTTGCCGAGAGGAGAATCAACACTGATCGACACACAGACACAAACATACAAAAAATTTTAAGGTCGAAAGTAAAAAACATCCGTGGACCAAGTTTAGGCCTAAGAGGGCGCCTAACTACCCATACTACAAAAAAATATTTTTAGTGCCCCAACATCCCAAATCTATTCGTTATACTGTCAAATTGTTGTTCGTTGGGTTAACTAGGTCTAGAAAGTTAGCACAACCTTTATGGCACAATCACTTGTTACTATAATAGGAATTTTGTGCAAATTATGTGCAAATTATGTGTGAAATTATTAATTTTTGTGCACTTATATATTTTTTTTAATTAATAGTTGTGCTAGCTTAAGGCCAAGATAGCACAACTTTTTTGTTTATCAACATAGAGAAAGGCTGTTAGGGCCATAATTTTGTGCAAATTACGTGCAATCTAGTGTGTAAATTTCAACTCAATCGGATGATAATTATTTCCTGTATTAATTATTCATTTTTTTTTTCTACTGGTTGTGCTACCTTAAAGCTAAGATAGCACAACTTTTTTGTTTATCAACATAGAGAAAGGCTGTTAGGGCCATAATTTTGGCCATAAAGTTGTGCTATCTTGGGTTTAAGGTAGCACAACCAGTAGAAAAAAAAAAAAAATAATTAATATAGGAAATAATTATCATCCGATTGAGTTGAAATTTACACACTAGATTGCACATAATTTGCACAAAATTATGGCCCTAACAGCCTTTCTCTATGTTGATAAACAAAAAAGTTGTGCTATCTTGGGTTTAAGGTAGCACAACTATTAATTAAAAAAAATATATAAGTGCACAAAAATTAATAATTTCGCACATAAATTGCACATTATTTGCACAAAATTCCTATTATAGTAACACGTGATTGTGCCATAAAGGTTGTGCTAACTTTCTAGACCTGGGTTAACTTTCGTCTATCCATATAGACACAGAAACTACTGCAATCTGAAAAAAATGATCGTGATAATGTTGCAATCACGTATACTGAGTTGTGTTGAGTTGTGTGCTTGGAAGAATATGAGACAGCACGACTAATAAGTGAGAAAGTAAGTAGCAGTGTTGTCTGGTAGAATTGTGATGACAGCTATGAGCCTTCTAATTAAGAAACATTTGATCACTAAAACTTAAATATCTGTAAAAATCCTAGCAAGAAAAGGATCTATATGGGCTTAAAAAATCTGTATTGAAAAGAAGTATAAATTGAAAGTAAAATTAGCGATTTATAATAGAAATGTTTTTGACTACAAATGTAAACGTGTGTACCATCCCTATCTTTGTGTATTTTTGAAATCGATCGATTATTAAAGTTTTTATTTATTTTTTAATAATAACTTTTTAATAACAAATTTTGTTTTGTTATAATTTTTGAAGTAAAAAATTTTTTTTTTTCTAATAATATAATTGTGTGTACTTGTCTCTTAAACAAAAAAAAAATTTCTGAAATCAGTCGATTATTAAAGTTTTTATTTATTTTTTAATAATAATTTTTTAATAACAAATTTTGTTTTGTTATAATTTTTGAAGTAAAAAAATATTTTTTTTCTAATAATATAATTGTGTTTTTGTCTCTTTTAAACAAAAAAAAAAATTTTTGAAATCGATCGATTATTAAAGTTTTTATTTATTTTTTAATAATAACTTTTTAATAACAAATTTTGTTTTGTTATAATTTTTAAAGTAAAAAATTTTTTTTTTTCTAATAATATAATTGTGTGTACTTGTCTCTTAAACAAAAAAAAAATTTCTGAAATCGGTCGATTATTAAAGTTTTTATTTATTTTTTAATAATAATTTTTTAATAACAAATTTTGTTTTGTTATAATTTTTGAAGTAAAAAAATATTTTTTTTCTAATAATATAATTGTGTTTTTGTCTCTTTTAAACAAAAAAAAAAATTTTTGAAATCGATCGATTATTAAAGTTTTTTTTTATTTTTTAATAATAATTTTTTAATAATAAATTTTGTTTTGTTATAATTTTTGAAGTAAAAAAATTTTTTTTTTCTAATAATATAATTGTTTGCACTTGTCTCTTTTGAACAAAAAAAAAATTTTTGAAATCGATTCATTATTGAAGCTACTATGCAATTGTTAATTTTATTTATTATAAATAATTACTTTTGTTGATAATCTCAGGTCATGGGTAGATTGGACGCGAATAAAAATACAATTAAAATGAAATATCCATCCAGAGTTTTTTTTTCTTCTATCTTTACTTTTTATAATTCTGTCTTTGTTTTTGTTTTTTTTTCTTTTATTTTTTTTTTTATCGATCGTGTGCGTGTTTTTTTTTTTTTTTTTTGACGTCATCAGATAAATTCCTACCCCAAAATAATAATTATCTGAAACTTTAAAAATTAATAACTATTGAACGGTTAGTTTAAACAAAAAAATTCATTTGAAGTACCCCCCTTAAAAAAATTTAATTTACAATTTTTATTTCAAACTTTTTTTTCTATTTCAAAAAGGAAGCTCAAAATCAACGATTTTTTATTTATTTATTTTTTTTCACCTCTTTTCGAGGGGGTTTGAATTTTTTAAATAATTTTTTCGAAATTGTGAGGGTCGAATTAGTTTATAAAAATTTTTTTAAAAAAATGGAACAATTTTTTTAAAAATCTTCATTTAAAATGGATCTTTCCTGGATCATATACCTTCTCAATAATATTATTGATGTACTATTTATGTCAAATTTTTTATAACGTTATTGATTATTAAAGTCATCGTGTAGCTGTCATTATTATTTTTTTTACATATATATTTTTTTTTTCAAATTATATTATCTTTTTTTTATTTATTTATAAATTAATGATATTTAATTATTTTTGTATATCAATAAGACAAAATAGATTATGTTTATAGGTTATATAAATCTTATGAGCTTGGTTAGCTCTCCTGGCTATCCAGCTAGCTGAATTAGTAACCGATTGTTTTGTCACTTTCGCTATCCACTATCTCGTTGCTGCAGCTAAAAATTTTTTACAGTGTATGTTATAGGTTATATCTATCGGTTTTTAAGTTGTCAACATTGACATAATTTATCTAAAAAAAACTGAAGACGAAAATTTTGAAAAACATTATCAAAATAGATTATTTTTCTTACTTCTATTTGTTACCAAAAAACCAAAAATTGTACAGCGGGAAATATTTTTCACTTTCAACCTTGAATAACATAATAATACAAGATTTTTGTATTAGTCTTATTTGTTGAATAATTCATTTTTCAATATACATTTTAAGTGTAGTTAATATTTAAAAACTGCTATAAGTCAATCTTTTATAGGTTAAAAATGTTGAGGTACGAGTAAAAAAAAGCAGATTTATTAAGGAAGGATAGGACGTATTGAAAGAAATGATAAGTTTTTTTTCATTATCTCTTTAGACAGTTAAGAATATGATGAATCTATTGAAACAAACTCCTATCTCAATTACTAAACTAATTAAAAAGTTATAATGTTTATTAAAAAAAAATTTAGCATGGGCTCTTATAAAGTAATGAAATAATGTCACTCCATGGCAGTAGATATTTAAAAAAAAGCACGCATCGCAATGATTCGTTTTAGTTTTTTTTATAAATATAAATAAATGAAATTATTTAGAAAAAATTGGTGACTTCAGTTCCATCAGTTACTATCTTATTATTAATAAAAAATAGCAATAAAAAAAAACATTTGTAAATTTTATCTTTATTTTTTTCTGTCAATAAAAACATGGCAACTACGCATAGGATTTATGTTATATATTTGATGATATATTACCGACCGGGTTTCTATTTTTGCATTCAATTTAAAACCAACGTAGTCAAATCGCTTTGTTGTGTGTAGGTGTGAATTTTTTTGTAATTGTGTAGGTTAAGAAAATCAAAAGTTTTCATGACAGCGACTGGTTTTGGTACAGGCAAAAAATAGAGCTCAGGGGTAAAACTTTTAGTTTTTATGAAACGTCCTATTCTCCCTTAATTTGGATCAAATTTTAATAACAGTTTTTGTGTTTACAAAATTAATTATTATCTGAATGAAGTCAGGACCTTTATTTTTTTTGTCCAATAAAAAACGTTAAAAATATTTTTAATTTTTAACATGAAATATTTACAATATTTTTTTGTTTTTTTAATCATTCATTTTAAAAATAACTATATTTAAAGTAAACCTTAGACAAAAATAGATGTATCAATTTAGATAAAGATATAAATTATTTGTCTTGATTTACAAAAAAAAAAAAAAAAAAACTATCTTAAAAAAACTTAAACCTTAAAGCATATATAACAGGTATTTTTATAAGTACAATATTTCCTAATTATAATTTTTTTTTTTTAAATTTAATTTTTAAGCTCAACAGTTATAAAACGAAATCGACATTAATCTTGTTTTAAATTGACGTTCGATTACAACAAGTGACAATCTAAAATATTTGAAAACAAGGAAAAATTCAATTACCTCTATCTTTTAATGATGATTTTTTTTTTTCTTTTTTTTCAAAGATCCAAGAATATGGTTCACTGTCTACTGTCTCAAAGATGCAATAGAGTTTGAACTTTTCCACTGCTCATTTGTTAAATAAAACTCACATAAATAAATAAATATAATTTATAAAAAATAACTATTGAAAAATTGCAAAAAATAATTGATAATGTCATGGAGAATTTAATTTAAGCACTAACTATTTTTCGATGCTTCAGAAAAACATATATATATATTATGTTTTTAACAATAAACAAATAAATAACAAAAAAAATATTCACTATTAAACCATATCACAGTTAACAAATATTCAATGTTTGTAAAATCAATTCAACTTCATCTTTTGTTATTTATTTGTAAACACACTATCAATCAGCTGGTATCGATAAAATCATATACACATAATGGAACTTTTTTGAAGGACAATAGCTTTTTTCACTTGGTCACGATTGGATAAATTGGTCGTATTAAATTTATAATCTGAATGACAAAATGTTTAAATAAATATTATATAAATAGAAACGGCAAAAAACACGAGGGTTTTCGTAACAAAATTGTACCATCTCGTTCGCTAGTTAACGAAAGACTGGACTCTAGAGAGTGCTAGGTGCCGAGCGGAGCTGATATATTACAACATACTGTGTACTCACTTGACACTAAGTCTGTAAGAATCTTCGCTTGAAAATTGTTGAAAATAAATAGGTTGTTACCATGTTACACCACTACACTACTGTGTATTGCGGATATCAGTGAATATCATTACGTTACTCCGACTAACGAAAATTTGCAACTTCACACAGATTTCCTTTCTTTGACATCCATTCTTGTTATACAAGCCATGAAATATAAGTAAGTGAGAAAGAAACGACCGTGTGTGCATTCACATAATGGTGGGCATATATGTAATACTAAATACATATATGATGGTGGGCACACTTATGAGTGCTCATGAGTTCATGACAAGATCTAGGAGAAATTGTCACCGGTCATTGGTTGTAGTCATTCTAGGGTTAGCCATTGGAAACAATTCGAGCAGGAAAAGAAAGTTGAGGTCACGAATTCATTGGTGGAATGAAAAGAATTAGTCGAAACCGTGTAGTTTTACAAGGAGGGTAATCTGTGACGTCACACAATGTATTCGGATAAGGAGCTGTTGAGGTTCACAGAATGGAGCAATTTAGTAACTCTATCGGCCACTAATAGCGCTAGTCTTAGTTAGTACCAAAGTCAAAATCACATGTTTACTACTTGTTTACTACTTTTTTTGTGTCAGGATAATTATTTTGAATGTCATTCTTAGTAATGGGTAAATAGTCAATTTTTCGAGTTATTTCCGTTACATGCAATTTACATATGATATTCTTAAAAAACATTTTTTGGCAATAGGCGACTGACAATCCACAAATGTATATAACAATTTTTGCTTACCTGTGTTTTTTTAATCTATTTTTTGTTGTGTTTACTAATTTTGAATTACAAAATAAGCACAATGCATATACTTTCTTATTTTTTGTATCAATGCATGGAGGTCTATAAGGAGGATAATCTCTGAAAATTTACTGACGATGACGGAATGGAGCAATTTAGTAACTATATCGACCACTAACGGCGCTAGTCTTGGTCAGTACCGAAGTCAAAGTCATATGTTATTATTATTGTGTGGCTCAGTTAAAGTATTTTTTTGTGTAAAAAAATAAAATACATTTATTTATTTAAAAATTAATATTGTCTATGGATGCATCTAATTAATGAATGCCCGAAAATTATTTTTAAATAAGCAATTAGCTATACGGAATGAGATTAACTCAAAAAAAGACAATTTATTAAACAATTTTTGCTGGATAAAATATCTTTTTTGCTGCATCTATTTTCGTAGATAATTTTTCTTCAAATGTTCAATAAATGAAAGCATGTAAATTATTTTTCATAGACAAATAGCTAAAAAATGAGATGGACCCAAAAAAAAGATAATTTATTAAATAATTATTGCTGAGTAAAATATTTTTTTGAGTACATCTATTTTCTTAGGTATATTTGTTTTTTATTTTTCAAATAAATAATTGCACCCTATTATTTCTTTTTAATATTTTACCCAGCAATAAGGATTTAATAAATTTTTTTTTTTTTTTTGGGTTTATCTCATTTTTTAGCTATTCATCTATTTAAAAATAATTTACATACTTTTATTTATTCAAAATTTAGAGAAAAAATAGCTAAAAAAATAGATGCAGCAAAAAAGATATTTCCTCCAGGAGAAATTCTTTCATAAATTGTCGTTTTTTGAGTCCATCTGTTTTTTTTAGCTATTTGGTTACTCATAAATAATTATCTTGACACAAAAAAAAGTAGTAAACAAAAAAACATGTGATTTTGACTTCGGTACTAACTAAGAATAGCGCCGTCAGTGGCCGATAGAGTTACTGCATTGCTCCATTCCGTCATCCTCAACAGCTCCCTATCCTAATACATTGTGTGAAGTCACAAATTACCCTCCTTGTGAAACTCCATGGTATCAATGATATACGACGAAAACTTCCTCCTTTCCAATAGTTATGTGATGGCCTGCTATCTGACATTGTTTGCAAATTTTGTAATATAAAAAAAGGAACAAATTAATTTTAGTTAAAAAATATAATAATAAGAATAATAACGATAAACATTGTGAGTAATGAAAACAGTAAACGTATGTTTGAAAAATAGCTACGAAATCCATAGTTTAGCAAGATTACGATATCCATGGCGACAAAATTTGATGATTGCTAAGTGACTGTCATGTATCTAACAAAAAACAAAAAAACAAGTATTTTGTACAAAAAAAGCGTCAACTATTCGAAATAATTATTGTAGTTAATTTGTAATGTAACTTGTTTTGCCATTAATTAATTTTTTGATATAAAAAAAAATATGAGACCATAAAAACCAACGAAGGAATTTTTTTTTTGATACATGTTGTTAAATCTAGATTGTTGAAAAAAAAATAATAATAATAATAAAAAACAAAATTATACTTGACTCCGCGTAGTTTTTTCCTTAATTAAAAATTGAATTTTAAGCCAACATTATTCAATTCCATGTATAGCGGAGCCAAGTATAATTTTGTTTTTTATTATTATTATTATTTTTTTCAACAATCTAGATTTAACAACATGTATCATAAATGAAATTTCTTCGTTGGTTTTGATTGTATCATATTTTTTTTTATATCAAAAAATTAATTAATGGCAAAACAAGTTACATTACAAATTGACTACAATAATTATTTCGAATACTTGATGCTTTTTTTGTTCAAAATACTTGTTTTTTGTTTTTCGTTAGATATCACATCTTTTTTTAAAGTTTATTTTTTTGTATCAAAAACAATTCATACATCATCAAGTTTGATATTCATTTATAATTATTTTACCGGTGTATCATTTATTATTGATTATTTTTAAAACACAATATTGCACAATAATCATATATATTCATATGTCCACTCTGCAAGGCAGCAAACAAAACAAAACAACAAAAATAAGCAACAGACTAACAGAGAAAAAAAAAAAAAAAAATTTTATAATCTTATACTGTACTACCAACATAGCGGAAGAAATCTGGGTTTTCAGCGAAAAAGGCAAAACTGTTAATTTAATTGTTCAATTAAAAAAAAAATATTCCACTAAAAAATCTGATTTTTCTTTTAAAAAAAAAGCTTGACATCGATTTATGGGATCATTACAAAACCCCATATTTTTTAATTGATTCTATCATTTTTCAATTGAATCCTAAACAATTGGAGACGGAAGGAGTCACTAATGTGTCGTGAATAATAAGACACGGTAGTTACTTTTACACACATATATATATTTCCTTTCTCATACTTGACCCGAGGCACTATAACGTGCCTCTTGATATGAGTATCTTCAATTCATTTTTTTCCATCAAAAAAATACAAATAGTTTATTTATTATTTTATTTTTTTAATAAAATGACAAAAATATCAAAAAATGTTATTATAAATAACTTATTTATAATAATAACATTTAGTGAATAATTAAATTATAAAAAAAAATCGAGATAAGTGTATAATATCATGATAACTTAAGCAAACTTATTTAATTATTTATTTTTTATAATTTTTATATATAAGAATTGTATTTATAAGGGAGTTTCAATAAAACATGATTGTCTATCTAAAAATCTAAGAAAATAGATGCAGCCAAAAAAATATTTTCAACAGGAATCATTGTTTGTTTAAAGTACATCTTATTCTTTAGCTGATTGTTCATATAACAATTATTTTCAGGCATTTATTTATCAAGAAAATGAAAAAAAAAGCAGCTAAGAAAATAGATACAGCCAGAAAAATATATATATCCTAGCAATAATTATTTAATGAAGTGCCTTTTTTTAAGTTCATCTCTTTCTTCAGCTATCTTATAAATAAATGCCTTAAAATTATTTTTTAATTAACAAATAGGTGAAGAAATAAATTTACTCAATAAATTATTTTTTAATAAACAAATAGCTAAAGAAAAAGTTGACTCCAGAAAAAGACAATTTATTCTCTATTTTTTACATATATAAATGCCTTTAAATTATTTTTTAATAAACAAATACCTAAAAAAAGAGATTTATCAAAATAAATTTAATTCATTGACAAAATGCTGAATCTTGAATGACATGAAATTTAACACACTAATGTTAAGTGTCGGTGGTTGTCGACGCCAATGCACAGCCATTTTTTAAAAAATAAATAATTTTGCGCATCTGCGCATACGCGTGCGCCGATGGAGATCACATCAGTGTTCTGGGGTCCGTTCGAAAAGTCACTCGGAAACCCGGAAGTTCAAGATTTGTTATCATAGAAAATTTTTGATATTTTGTTGTGGTAAGCATGATTTTTTTTTGTCATGAATTTGTATAGGTACAAACTACAAATCAAAAAAATATTCTATCGTTTAATTATTAATAATAATTATAAAAATACTTTTCATAAGTAACAAAAGTGAGTGGCCTGCAATATGGCCGTTATTACAATCAATAGTCTACAGTAACCTTTAGTTACTTTTAAGTTTATTTTATTCCTATATTTTTTCGTCTACTGCGCTGCTTCCGGGTTTCCGAGTGACTTTTCGAACCGACCCCTGAACACTGAGTTCATGAAAGAAAGCACCTATTACCACTGCCCTAGTGACGAAAATAATAAAATAATTATATTTTCACTTGTCATTTTATCATGTACATTAACAAATCCATGTCAAAATGTAAACAAAAACAACACGTGAATATGGAACCGTCCGAATGCGAGCGCCATACTCGGCAACGACATGTACTGCATTGCTTCATTTCGTCAGCGACAGTAAAATCAGCTAGTTTACGCTCCTTGTAGACCTACACGTAATATACTAACAAAAAACCTCTATACAAAATATAGGTATAAACAATAGATATATAGGTAAATAGTGAATTGTCGTGCAATCAACGTCAGCGATTGTAATGCGGCAGTGATCATCTTAAATCACTGCAGACTTGAAGATCTGGACATAAACCAAGTGATAATAAAAATAATGGCTTCGAATTTGTCTTTTCTGGTTATCGCTATTGTGATTATTTCTACAACGACTGTTCACAGTCTTACATCAACATCCACAACTGACAATGAGGATTTCATAACTGCCCAATATACGAATTATGAAGAACTTGGAAAACTTTTTCATGATCTTGAAAAGCAGTATCCTACTCTTGCCAAAGTGCATTCTATTGGTCAATCTGTAATGAATCGCGAGCTGTGGGTATTAGAAATATCAGAAAACATCAATGAGCGAGGCATTGGCGAACCCATGGTTAAATATGTAGCTAACATGCACGGTGATGAATCTGTTGGCCGTCAGCTGATGGTTTATTTAGCCCAATATCTTCTGGCCAACTATGCTACTAACCAAAGAGTTGCTCATCTTATTAACACTACAGACATCTTCATAATGCCATCATTAAATCCAGACGGTTTTGAAAACTCAATTGTATGTTTTAAATTGATCTAATAACTACTTTCATATTATTCTCTTGATCAGTTTTAGAAATGTTTGTGCCTTTTTTTTAGGAAGGATACTGTGAATCGAAAGATGACTATTCCGGTCGTGAAAATGCCAACCATGTTGATTTGAATCGTAATTTCCCTGATAAGTTTGTTTATGCAACGAAATATACGAAAAAAGAAAAAGAAACATTAGCTATGATGGCATGGATAAAAAGTCATCCATTTGTTCTCTCTGCTAACTTTCATGGTGGAGCTGTCGTCGCAAGCTATCCTTTTGACTCGGGGTATATATTGATTTTTAAATTTATTCTTTATAAAATTATTTATTAAATATTGTATTTTCAGTATAGCTAATGACTGCTGTAAAGAAAGTATTTCTCCAGATGATAAAATATTTAAATATCTTGCCCATGTCTATGCTGATAATCATGATGAAATGCGCAAAGGAAATTCATGTCGTCCTGAAAGTTTTTCTGGTGGAGTCACTAATGGAGCATATTGGTAAAACAGAATTCAATTGATTTTTGTTTTCAATACCATTAAAAAAATGAAATAAATTTACAATTTTATAATTATTTTATATTTCTATTTTAGGTATAAAGTTGTTGGTGGTATGCAAGATTACAATTATGTAACGGCAAATACTTTTGAAATCACATTTGAGTTAAGTTGCTGTAAGTATCCAAAAGCTTCTGAAATGCCAAATGAATGGAAATCAAACAAAGAATCTTTGATTCAATATTTGGAACATGTACACATGGGTATTAAAGGTAGCTTGATTACTGTCTGATAAGACTATTATTATTTTTTATTTTAAAAATTTTATTGCTGCGTTTGTTGAATTATCTAACTAACAAAATATGTTTTTTCAGGATTGGTTTTGGATGATGATCACAGACCAATTCATGGTGCCAAAATCGTAGTGAACTCAATTAAACAAAGTGTCACTACCACAGAGCGGGGTGAATACTGGAGACTCTTGGCCCCTGGAAAATATATCGTTTATGCCGAAGCTTGGGGGTAAAATGCAAATTAACTTACATATTATCTTTCAATGAAGACTCAATTGACCTGAGATATTGAATTTTTCAGATACGAACCAAGTGAAACAGTTAATATTGAAGTGGAAGAAATGAGTAAATCCTATACTGTCAACTTTAATTTAAAAAAAAAATCATTCTCTCCCGTTGGCGATCAAACAGGTAATAATGTTAACTATCAAGTGATTCCACTCATACCACGTTTATCACTATTAAAAAGATTGTATAATCCCTCGAATACTCATAATTATTAAGGTTAAATTATTTACCGTGTTAATCTTGCAACACCTGATAGTTTGAGACAAATAATTTTTTATATAAATACAAATATAAAATGAGTATAGAAAATTCACAATAAAATTGATTCGAAATTGTGAATAATAATACTATAAATTAATGATGAGTGGTCTAAAAATTTTTTTGAATTGTTTAATAATATCAAGATGTATAATTACATATTTTTACTGTCAAACATACTATATTGCAAATTATTCGTTTCTATAATTCTTTATAGAAATTTATCTATTTTGTTACTATTGAGAATAGTTTCATGATTCAAAAAAACTCATATTAATGAAAAAATATTAAGGTAAAAAGCTTTACCTGAATTTAAATAATATTGTTATTGTATAATTGTATGTCAATTGTATTATAATTTACTTATTTAATCATATATCAGTGAAAAAAAAGTGTTTTATTCGAATTTAATAATAATCGTTTGATTCTTAATTATTATAATTATATTGACTTTTTTTCTGAAGCAACTATTTATGTTAACTGACTGTCTATGACTAGGATCAGGATCATCTTAAAATATTAATCTCTATGATTTTTAAAAAGATCAAGTTTGGCTCATAAAGTTGGGTAACTAAATAAATAAAAAATTCAAATGTATGAGAATTGTGTAAGACAATTTAAAAATTAATAAATATAATAATGCATTATATTTTTTTTTTGATAATTACTAACATCACGTTTTTCGATCAGAAATTTTCCAACTTTCTCATATGATCATTACTCGGTTTGCTTTAAATTTAATTTGATTTTTTTTTTTCCAAATTTTAATTATTTTTCTTTCTAAGTTCATTTTAGATTTTTTTTCACGTTTTTTTTTATTATTTTTTCTTTATTGTTTTTTTTTTTTTTATCAAATTTACAGCTGAAATTTCTAAGAAAATTGAAATTATCAAACGGTCACGTGATGAATATGGATTTTACCATCCTGCTCAATTCATACATCACAATTATTTGAAAATGGAAAAATTGTTAAAAATCATGCACAAAAATTACCCAAATATAACCCGTCTTTATAGTATTGGAAAGTCCGTTCAAAGTCGTGAATTATATGTTATGGAAATAACGAAAAATCCTGGTAAGCATGATCCAAACAAACCCGAGGTCAAGTATATTGCTAATATGCATGGAAATGAAGTAGTAGGACGTGAATGTATTTTATTACTCTTGAAATATTTGTGTGAAAATTATGGAACTGATGAAAGAATAACAAAAATTGTCGACTCAATTAGACTTCACCTGATGCCAAGTATGAATCCTGATGGTTATGAAATATCGAATGAACATAATGAGATGATGGGACGTGAAAATGCTAACCATGTTGATTTAAATAGAAATTTCCCCGATCAGTATGGACAAACACGGGTATATTTTCAATCAGTTCACATTCAATTCATCATAGCTTAAATAATATTAATTGATATTTTTTTTAATAACCAGGAAAACAAGATTGCCGAGCCAGAAACAGAAGCAGTAATTGACTGGATAGCTAAGATACCGTTTGTACTGTCCGCTAATCTTCATGGTGGAGCTTTGGTTGCAAATTATCCATACGATAATAATCCACATTCATTTTTTGACAAAAAAGAAAACCTTAGTCCTGATGATGCCGTTTTTAAGGCTATTTCGTTAGCGTATTCCAACGCTCATGCCAAGATGCATCTTGGACAGCCTTGTCAGTTGCCACGGAAAAAAGATTTGCTAGATGAGAGTTTTCCTAATGGCATCACAAATGGTGCCAAGTGGTATCCAGTTCCCGGTGGCATGCAAGATTACAATTATATACATAGTAATGCATTTGAAATCACTATTGAACTAGGTTGTGTCAAATATCCAAAAGCCAGTGAGATTCATAACTATTGGATGGATAACAGAGAAGCTCTTCTCGCATTTGTTGAAATGGCACGGCGTGGTGTACACGGAGTAGTGACCTCTTCCATCGGCACTCCAATATCTAGAGCTACAATTTCCGTCGACGGTATTCATCACAATATTTACACATCGGAAAAAGGTGATTATTGGCGAATGTTGGTCCCCGGTACTTACAATATCACAGCAAGTGCACAAGGCTTTGAACCATCAACACAAACAATCACAATATCGTCAACTCGTGAGTCTCATCATCAAGAATTGACATGCGATTTTCAACTTATGCGTAACTATAATAATCATTGGTAATTTATGTATTTATTAACTATTTCTTTCAATTTTTTGTTTTACTTTTTTTTTTTATATTTTATTTTAGTTTTTGCTCATATTATTTTTTGATGTAGGTCATCTGCATATGATTTTGGAATTGTAAAGAATCTCAATTACGGCTATCGAAAAAGTGTCAAGATATATGAGAATATGGGTGAATTGGAAAATCAATATAATATCGCCGAATTTAATGCTGGAGATTCGCTCAATAGTGCAGCTGTGCATTTACTAAAAATAACTAGAAACCTCGGTTCACCCGAAGAGAATAAAATTCGAATTGCGCTAGTAGGTGGTGCATTTGCGTCTCAACCAATTGGACGTGAAATTTTGATGCGCTTTGCAAATCATCTGTTGGTAGCTGAAAAAATTGATGATCCACCGGTTAAGCGGCTCTTAGATGATGCAGTTCTTCACATAATTCCATTTTTAGATCCCAGCTTTGATAATATTACGGAAAACTGTAATCCTTTAGTTGAGAATGAAGTAGGAGAAAAAGTCATGTATGACAATGATAATAGCACCATCGGTCAGGATTCAGTAACTTTAGCCTTCAAAAGAATGCTAGCTTCAGAACAGTTCAACGTAGTTATTCTAATTTCAGATGAAGGTTTTGGTGTAACTTATGCTGATGATAATCTCAATGTGTTAAAAACACTTTCTGAAAGTTATGAATTATCAATGCACAAAGAGTTTTGCGATCGTACGATTAGCAATTCAAGTAATTTGCTCGCTAATTATATTATGAATAAATATAAGATTCCTGTTTTAGCTGTATCGATGTCATGCTGTAAGTATCCACCATCAGATAAGGTACCTACTATTTGGCGCGATAATTTATTACCTCTCAAAGAATTACTTTTTAATCTTGCAACGGGTATCAGAGTTGTTGTTGAAAATAAATATGGTGAGCCAATACGTCAAGGACAAGTAATGATTGAATCTCAAGTCTATTACTTTACTCAAAATATGGCGTATTTTGTGAAAACACTTAAGCCAGAAAAATATTCATTAATGTTTTCGTGCCAAGGATATATGACAAAAACGGTTGAAGTTGTTGTCGAAAAACACAAAATGATTGACATCAAAATTCAATTAATAAAGATGAAGAGTACTGAATTAATTTTACCGAATTCAAATCATCCAAATAAATGGATGAATGATAACAACGAAGTAAATCATCTTTTGAATAATTTGTATGTTAAATATCCAAAAATATCCAAGTTACATGATGTTGGGATTACATCTACAAGAGCTAAAGTTATGGCATTGCAAATAGCTATCCGAGACAATAAAAATGAAAAAAGCAGTCGGCTAAATATTGTTCTTATGGCGGGTATAGGTAATGGCGCACCATTAACAACAAAAGTACTCCTTAATTTTGCGACTTATTTATTAAACAATTTTAGTCATATATCAACTATTACTGATCTCTTAAAAAGATTTAATATTTTTATCGTACCAAATATACATCCAACGGATAACAATTTTACGTGTACAACCATATCGACAAAACTTAAATTTCCACTTTCAGGAAAAATGGACTTTGACGAAAGAATAATTATAAATTGGCTTGAAAAAATAAATGCAAACTTTGCAATTAGCTTGAACAGTGGATCAAGACATATTGAAATACCTTCTTTCAGTGAATACTTTCAGCCAAAAAACTATAAAACTTATGATGAAGAAATTTTACAACAACTGGCATTGAGATATACGCATTCGCATCCATCAATGTTCCGACTCTACCAGAAATGTGTCGATGATTTGAAGATTGAGAAGAATGGGATTTCACACAGTGGCAAATGTAGTGTCAGGTGGTCGGCCTGACTCGCTGATCGATTATTTGTACTTTAACACAACGACTCTCATGCTTGACGTCTACATAAGCTGCTGTAATACCGATCATTTTGATGACATCTGGCAAGACAATAAAAACAGTCTTTTAGCAACAATTGAGGCAGTCTCTAAAGGTGTAACTGGCTACGTGGTCTCCGAAACTGGTAAAACAATTCCTGGAGCAGTTTTATCTTATGATCAATCTGTTCATCAAGTTCACAGTGACAGTGAAGGTGTCTACTGGCTTCTTCTTCCTGCTGGTACTCATACAATAACTGCCACGTCTCCTGGTTACTTAGCAGCTACAAAAATCATATCAACACCAGATCTTAAAAAGTTTACACTTTTGATATTCAAACTACAAAACAGCAACATCATGGGAATGCCTAAAACTGTATTTATCATTGTTTTTAGTTTTATTTGTCTTTCAATTATCATACTTACAGTTATTTGTATAAGCAAATATCAAGCAGATAGAAAAACTAAATTACACAATCGCAAAACATATGCATTTAGTTTACTTCGAGATGGTACGAGTTTTTTTGATGACGATGAAAAAGAAATCGAAGTTTTTAAGCGACCGATAAAAGGTAATACTAATGTAGCTAATAATTCTCTGTTGGAACCGACAAAACCGTATTTCGATGAGGTCAATGAATCGAGCTCGGAAATGGAAAGTGATCTGGAGTTTATTAAACCTGAAAATAATTATCATTAAAAATGGTCCAATCGTTTTACATAAGTAAATTATATATTTTTAAAATATACTTCCGTCCTTTTAGTTATTAATATAAAACTTCACATAGTTTTTTTTATACTATATAATATTTTAAAATTGTTATTATGATAACTCGTTGTATAATAAAAGGTTTTTAGAATTTAATTCTTAAATTCACTTATTTTCTTAGTTTTTTTTTTTTTTTATAAAAAAAATATTGATCTAAATTATTGAATAAAATTTGCATAATATTGCAATACATTAAACCTGTCTAAAGAAAATACTTTTTGAGCCAGCTTTTCACATTTTGATTTTACATTGTGAATAGATTAATGTGGATCAATTTTATTTTTTTCCGGGCATACTCAACTCCTTTGAGTTGCGTGAGATAAACTTTGTGACAGTAAAAATTTAACATTCTTATGTATTGTAACTTTTTGAAACGATGTAATCGAAAACAAAAGCATTACGAATTTTAAAAATAATTTTAAATTTATTATTATTATTATTATTTAAGTGTATTACATATTTTCAAAAGTATTTTATCTACAATAGCAGCTGTTAATGCTATTTCATAAATTACTCAGCATTTTATATGTCAAGCATATGATAGTAGCAAAGCATAAAGTAAAAATTATTAAAAAGTAAATTATTTTACATAACGTAAACTTTTTCAATTTTTTTAAAAGGAAATACTTCTTTGGTTTTTGGACACATCACAGTACCGTTATTTTCTTTTGCGATTGTTTGAAGTGCCTGAATCAAAAAGAAATAATAAAGTTAAATATTTTAAATAATAATAATTAAAAAGAAACAAATACCTTTTCTCCATAAATATATCCATTTGGCATCATCATTGGTTGATTATATTCGTTTAATGGTTCACCACTAATGCTGCAAACGAGTCTAGACTGAGAGCAGTGTGCGAAAGGTAGCGTTGCAGCTAAATCATTAAGAGCTTCATGGCAAACAGGGCAGCTTGCATTTTTTCCTTCTTTATTAGCACTGTAGCACTGTAATGTCTTGAGAGCAGATAATCCAGCTTGGAGCGCAACTGTAAAAACACTTTGACTTGCTAATTGAAAAAGTCTGTAATTTTCATGTCGAAATTGTTCAACGAGTCTGTCCCATCTGAAAAATATTAATCATGATTATAAACGGTCTCAAATATTAATAATAATGGCATAAATATGTACACATAAATCGTAGACGTATTTTAAATAATTTATTTCTTTGATTCTTTAAAGCTGAATCAATCAGTATTCTCTTTGTCGTTAGTATATGCAACACGTAAGAATATTTTGTTCAAAACTCAATGAGATTCTGTATTGTGTTAGAACAAAGCAAGCAGTTTCATGCTAAGTATGAAACAAATAATTTTTAAATATTATTATAAAATTATTTGTTAAAAGTATAAAAGTAATAATCGCTAGAAGCCACCAAAAGAAAAGTGCACTAATATTAAAAAAATTTCGTATCTTGATAAAAAAAGAGCTTGAACGAGTCAATTATATATTTTATATAATTATACTATATATTTTAATGATAAAAATAACCTTTTCTCATCCAACAAATCTTTGTAAGGACTATGGTGAGAATCAGCAGGAAATGCCAACTGGCCCATACAGCTCTGAATTTCTTGTAATTGATAGTCATCGTAATTTGCAAAACATTTACGTGCATGTTTGACAGCATCAAGCCGACGATCGACTCTAATAAGTTCAATAAATTCTTGCACACGAAGATTAAATTCCATAGTGCTTCCTAATTTTCGAAGTTTTGATCTGTTATCATGACACCATCCAAGACACCTTGTAGTCTCGTGATTTGCCAAAGATATTTCGACTTCTCTTGATACCATAAAAACATCTAAAACAAATAATAAATTTTTTGATTATTATTGAATATATTTGTTAGAAAAATAATTAATTAACCAATATTTGTGAGGTCTTGTAAATCAGTTGTATCAGCAAGTTTTCGTGCTGTTTTGTAGTAGCCTTTACGTAAAAAGTATTCAACCAGCATTCGATCAAGTCTCTGTCTTCTCCACCGATTAACAACACTTGGAGTTGTGTTTGCATGTTCCTTGAGATGGTCTAAACGTCGTTTACATACCATACCCGTTTGTAATTCTTCGGCAATGGATTCGCCAGCTTTTCTTTTAAGTACGTGAAGTCTAGCAACAACACCACCAAGGAGCTTTGACATCTCCGATGTAACCGGAGTCTCATTGCTTGTCAAAACTTTTTCCAATTCATTTGCAGTAGTTTGCACATGAGAAACTTCTCGGTCGAGTGCTTTTTGAGTACAACGAAATTTTTTGTTTAAAAATTCATATGGCACCTAAAATAAGACAAAGCTTTATTTCTATCTGCCATAATTATGATGTTTTTTTTTAAATTTTTTATCAATTATTTTAAATTGAATATTCTGCTTACTTTAAGGGTTGGGTGTTCCAAACTTTTCAAGTCTGACATTTTTAATGATAATTAATAACAGAGTATGACTATAACAACAGTTTTCGTACTCCTTTTTTTAACTATATTATTCAGATTTTCTAATCTTGAAACCTCAGAATGAAAATTAAATAGACAGACAAAAAATAAAAGCTCTTTTGTTGCTGGCAAGTCTTAGCTAATGTCACCTACATATTTTGAGCTTTTATGAAGGAAATATGTTGACAACTGACAGTATGACACGACAAAACATTAAGCGAGATCAAGAAGACTAGAGACCTGGGTACAGGGTTGTTAAAATGGAGGGTTTTTGAGTTGTTTACAATTATCCACGGATAAAACGTTTAAAACGTTTAAAACAGGATAAAACGGATAAAACCCACCTGATCTCTCGTAGGCTCAAACTTTCCCTCTTACCGACTATACTTACACTCCTAACCTGTCAAACAATTGTTGTTTATTTAATAAACATTAATAATAACAAGTTTATAAAATTTATAAACATAATATTTATATCATTTATTTATGAACAAATTTGATGATCATATATTTAAAAAAAAACATATTAATAACAACAAATTTATTTAGGTTCGTTTGTTTGTTTTGGTGGCAGTTCCCAATTTCGCCACTAGATGGCGACGTTTTATACAAATGGATAAAACTAGAGATGTTTTAAACTATGTTTTAAACATAGTTTTAAACATAGTTTTAAACATAGTTTTAAACATAGTTTTAAACATAGTTTAAAACATTATGTTTTATACATTAACAATCCAGGCTGGGTAGCTATTCTTGACTCAATTATCCCACCTACGTCCTACACGGGATAACATGAAAACGCCTGAAAATGATTTAGTCGTTTGATGTAAACCATTGAGAAGGATACAAATTAAGCCAAAATTTTCATGTTTTGCGACAAAAAAGTTATCCCAGTCGCTCGGGATAACTTCCGGATAATCGAGTCAAGAATAGCTGCCCAGGAGAATAAACATTAGTGGAGGGGGTAACATTTAGTGTCCTAGAATGCGCGGCTATGTAGAGTGCGCTACTTTTACTCCTGAACGGTGCACTACGTAAGGCGCAGTTTTTTATATTTTACTAACTTCTTAATCTTATTTATATACTAACTTACTTTTTTAGTTTTTAAAATAATTATCAATTTATATTGATTCAAAATCAAACCTAAATTTTATATTACTTATAATCAATTGTATAGCAACATTGTAGAATTATAAATATTATTTGAAGTCGTATCTAATACACTAAATTATTGAGTGGTAAAATTTGATTTTTTTTTTAATAATAAAAAAGATGAACTTTAATTTTTTTTCATTAATAATCAATTGTTATTATCTGTAAATCTTATAAAATCAATAAAATAATAATTTTACTATTTAACTACTAAAAATACAACAGACAATACATATTATCAATCATAATCTTTTTAAACTTGATTGTCCTGGTACTCGTCTTTTGTTTGAGTATAGGGC
Organism: Lysiphlebus fabarum; assembly: GCA_011426435.1. Taxonomy (NCBI): domain Eukaryota; kingdom Metazoa; phylum Arthropoda; class Insecta; order Hymenoptera; family Braconidae; genus Lysiphlebus; species Lysiphlebus fabarum. The sequence continues at coordinate 93,371 of WSYQ01000618.1, forward strand.
CGGTGGGCTGAGGTGTACAGTGATAAAAAACTGCGCCTTACGTAGTGCGCCGTTCAGGAGTAAAAGTGGCGCACTCTACATAGCCGCCGTATTCTAGGACAACCCCTCCACTAAAGTTTATTCTCCTGGGTAGCTATTCTTGACTCGATTATCCCACCTACACGGGATAACATGAAAACGCCTGAAAATGATTAAGTCGTTTGATGTAAACCATTGAGAAGGATACAAATTAAGCCAAAATTTTCATGTTTTGCGACAAAAAAGTTATCCCAGTCGCTCGGGATAACTTGCGGATAATCGAGTCAAGAATAGCTACCCTGGTCTCTAGTCTTCTTGAGCGAGATTTAAGGCCCTTGTCGACTAGCATAGTTTTTCGACAAAGTTCTATGCCATAGCGTCCGTGCAGCCAAGAAGACTAGAAATACAGGAGGAGTAACTCGCCTCGAATATGTCAGCCAATTCGCGTAAGGCTAGTAGCTGCTAGTAGCTGCCATAGCAAATTTAGCGTACAGCGTGGTTCAGCGCATTGTATATTTATTTGTTTTTTTTAATGCGCAGCTTACACATGCATACATACATTAATTGGTTTTCGACATTAATGTATGTATGTATGTATGTGTAAGCTGCGCATTAAAAATAAGAAATAAATATACAATGCGCTGAACCACGCTGTACACTAAATTCGCTATGACAGCTACAAGGTATCATACCGGTATGAAAGTATGAAACTCAGAAACGCCCTTTATGGCATCAAAACTTTCTACCATACCATAAAGCTCTCAGCTGTCAAAATTGATATATAAATAAAATACTTGTTTATTTAAAAAAATATTTATTGCTTATTTAATTAACCACAATGCTAAAGAAACAAGTAGCTAGAGGGAAAGATGCTTTCAAAAAAAATGTAATTTCTTGTAGAATTATTGCTCATTAAAATGTTTTATTAATTAACAATAATTCTACAAGAAATGTATTGGTTTTAAAAACAACTCTCCTCTAGCTACTTGTTTCCTTAAAAAATTAGTTGTTGCTTATTTTATTAAACAAAATGCTAAAGAAACAAGTAGCTAGAGGGAGAGATGCTTTTAAAAAAAAGTAATTTCTTGTAGAATTATTGCTCATTAAAATGTTTTGTTAATTAACAATAATTTTACAAGAAATATCTTCTTTTTATACGCATTTCTCCCTCTAGCTACTTGTTTCTTTAGCATTTTGGTTAATTAAATAAGCAATAAATAATTTTAAAAAAAAAGTATAAAAATGGTGTACGACGTGGTATATAAAAATTCTCATAGATGGCATTACTAAAGTGGTATGAAAGTATGAAACTCGAGTGGTTTTATATCGGTATTATACCGAGGTATCATACCAGCCCAACACTGCTCGAGTCAAGTATGAGAAAGGATATATATGTGTGTGTAAAAGTAACTACCGTGCCTTATTATACATCAAATATTTTGCCCCCTTCCGTCTCCAATTTTTAGAAATTTAATTAATAATTGATAGAGTTTAAAGAGAATAATGAGGCTTCGTAATGATCCCATAAATCGATGTCTAGCTTTTTTTTGAATCAGATTTTTTCGTTGCGGCAATATATATTTAGAGCATCATCGATATTACGGTCTTTGCGTTTTTCTCAAACTGAGCAGATTTTCTTCTTGTTGTTATATTGGCTGCACTACAGAATTTTATTATCATGTTGCTACATTGGCTGCACTGCAGAATTTTATTAATATTTACTTAAAAATGTATGAAAACTTGATGATATATGAATTGTGTATGATACAAAAAAAAACTTGACAAAAAAGTTGTGATATCCAACAAAAAACAAAAAACAAAAAAGTACTCGAAATTGTAGTCAATTTGTAATGTAACTTGTTTTGCCATTAATTAATCTAAATTGTTAAAAAAAAAAAATTGTACTTGACCCTGCTGAACATAAGATTGAATAATGTTGGCTTAAAATTTAATTTTTAATTTAGGAAAAACTACGCAGGGTCAAGTACAATTTTTTTTTTTTTATTATTTTTTTTTTTTTTAACAATTTAGATTATATTAATTAATGGCAAAACAAGTTACATTACAAATTGACTACAATTTCGAGTACTTGACTCTTTTTTTTGTACAAAATACTTGTTTTTTGTTAGATTTTATATACAGGCGAGATAGGGAGTTCGTCCTCCTGTATTTCTAGTCTTTTTGACCGTGCCTTATTACATACACCACTTCCGTCCCCAATTTTTTAAGATTCAATTGAAATATCATGGAATTAATTAAAAAATACGGGGTTTTGTAATGATTCCATAAATCGATGTCAAGCTTTTTTTTTTTTTTTAAAGATCAGTTTTTAGTGTCATTTTTTTTAAATTGAAGAATCCAATTAACGGTAGGGATCTTTTGGCTGAAAAGCCAGATTTCTAATTTTGTAGATCTCCATGTACTTGACTCCAGGCACTACCGTACCTCTTGAGTCTTGATCTGTGACACACATCCATTGACTTCGTTTTCATATACAGGCGAGATAGAAAGTTTGTCCTATATTTCTAGTTTTCTTGGCTCTCTATTCTTTATTATTTTTAATTTCAATTACTATTTTCCAAGCCGCCAAGTTTTTGCGGTATTATATAAAAAAACAAAATTTTACCCCTTTATTTTTTTCCTAATACTGAAAATTTTTAAGCGTCTTTTAATTATGAGGTTAAATTTTTCACCCACGGAAGTATTTTAAGAAGCTTCCATCACACATGACCGTTAACGATCATTTTTATTTCGGGGATATAGACGGGAATTGATTACTTTTTTATCATTAAATATTATTATTATAAAAATTTTAATTTTTATAAATCTAAAAGTTTAACTTTTTAAAATTATCATAAATAAATATCTTAGTTCGTGTCAAAAATACTGAGTACTGAATATTTGAAAAATTTCTAATCTCATCAAAAATATAGCATTTCACACCAAAAAAAGAATTAGCATCACCATAACGAAGAACCATATTTGTTTTCGTAAAAAACGTTATATAAAATTGCAATTGCCATGAGTATTGTGTAGACGAATATAGATGCCCACCATAGAAATTTTTCCCAAGTCTTTACTTCAAGATTACGTAATACATTGATGCCAACAAGAAGACCAGCAATAGCGCCAGCAAGATGTGCCATATAACCAATTCGGTCGTCTTTTGTATAAATAAAATATCGATTGTAAATAGCTTGGCCAACATCACAAATTGTTATTACAATAAAAACACAGAGTTGAAGCAGTGCAAATTCCATTTGACGCCAATTCATAATGATAGTGGCAACGTGAGCAGTTATAAGAGCATAAACGCCACCTGACGCACCAGCAAGAGCAGTATGTGGATCTGAGACTGAGGTACCAAGTGAACCAGCTACAACACCGGCAAGGTAGATAATAAGAACACGCCACCATTTATGGACCATCTCAAGCGGTATTCCTAGCATCACTTGCACAATTAAATTCACAATTAAGTGCAGAGGTCTGTAACAATAAGAATGGTATTAATATACATTGAGGAAATTAAATAAAAAAAAAACATACCCGATGTGAACAAACATGTAAGTCATATATCTCCAAATTTCTTTTTTTTTAGCAGGATCATAAATAAGCAATTGTGCAATTGTTCCTTGAACTGGTGAACTCTTATTCTCAAAAGCGTCGTACATAAATGAACAAATTTCAATAACAGAAATGAGAATCATGGCGATTGCAGGAGGCCTGCAGCTATATTCTTCCTCATACTGTCCATCAGTAAAATCAGCTGATAAAGATTGTATGGCCAGACATGGTCTTTGTGGTACCATTTTATGAACATAACGCGTTAAAAAATGCCCAAATACTCCTTGCATGTCTTTCCTATGGATCATAGCTATAAACTCCGGGTACTCCAGATATCCAGAATCATTTAGATCAGCTTTTTGCATAATGAGTCTCACAACTCTTTTTGGAATATCATCATTGTAAGTGGTGCCGTGGACCATTGCCTTCAATTCTTGATAGGATATTTTGCCATCGCCATCCAAGTCATACTTTTCAAAGATATTTTTCCAATGCTGCAATTCGAATATTGATAACATTTGCAATGTAAATAATATTATTATTAATAATGATAATCAATATGAAAGTTTATTCATGGACAACTGTTGCACTTACAGAATCGTTGAATTGAAGTGGGATTGTAACGTGAGCTTCTTTGTCATGTCCGCTTGCCATTCTGATCAATTTAAAATTCCTGATAACACCAAAGCAATTTATAGTTTTTGTATTTATATTTAAAAAAAAATTATACTGGTTGAGTTAATTAAACATAAAACAAGCCTAGCCTATCTATTTAGTGGGTGTCGGCTTTATGATACTTTTCATGTAAATACTGTCATATTTTGTTGTAACAGGTTGGATATAACCAAGAAGACTAGAAGCAGGGTTGTTAAAATGGAGAGTTTTTGAGTTGTTTACAATTATCCACGGATAAAACGTTTAAAACGTTTAAAACAGGATAAAACGGATAAAACGGATAAAACCCACCTGATCTCTCGTAGGCTCAAACTTTCCCTCTTACCGACTATACTTACACTCTTAACCTGTCAAACAATTTTTGTTTATTTAATAAACATTAATAATAACAAGTTTATAAAATTTATAAACAAAATATTTATATCATTTATTTATGAACAAATTTGATGATCATATATTTAAAAAAAAACATATTAATAACAACAAATTTATTTAGGTTCGTTTGTTTGTTTTGGTGGCAGTTCCCAATTTCGCCACTAGATGGCGACGTTTTATACAAATGGATAAAACTAAGGATGTTTTAAACTATGTTTTAAACTATGTTTTAAACATAGTTTTAAACATAGTTTAAAACATTATGTTTTATACATTAACAACCCTGACTAGAAGTACTTTTAGTCTTCTGGGTAGCTATTCTTGACTCGATTATCCGCAAGTTATCCCGAGCGACTGGGATAACTTTTTTGTCGCAAAACATGAAAATTTTAGCTTAAT
>WSYQ01000619.1:0-14000 GCA_011426435.1 Lysiphlebus fabarum
AGTCTTATCAGTCGGACAATATGGCAAAGTCCAGACGGTTTTACTATAGTATGATATCATTAACATAGTATACTATATCAATTTTGTAATGTAATTCATATTGGCTTTAGCTGAAAAATTTCATTTAGAAAAAGTGTTAGTCTTGTTGTCAACTATTTTTTAATAAAAAAAAAAACCACCTAACCCTAAAGTGGACTATATTCATACTTGAAATTTGGCCAAAAAAAAAATGATTTAATCGAAAAATTTTTCAAATAAAAAGTGTTAGTTTTGATGTGAAAAACTTTTTGGTACAAAAAAAAAGTATAGTTCCCATCTAAAAAAATTATGTTTATACCGGAAACTCCGCCATTTTGAATTTTTTCGATCTTTTTTATTTTAAATTTCTATGTCCCCCTCTGTTTCCTACAACTTTTATTTAAACTATTTTTCAATTTGAGCCATATTAAAAAAAAAAAAAATCCATTAATAGATTATAATGGGATACCCGGTATATTAAAGTTTTCTCCGTTAAGAGTTTTTATACTCTGACTAAGCTTTCATAGTTCAGGTAGTATTTTCTGAAATGAGGGGAGGAAAGTAAGGTGTGTGTCTGACACCTTCGAGTGTCAGGGAGTTTACTACCGTAGGAAACTAATCGAATGAGTCAGATTTCTCGCGAAGCTTACGAGCCTGTTTCCGTTTTGGCCTGAGATTTCCGACGAATTCCAGGTGATTAGTTATCGAAATGAAATTAAACAAGTTTCTTTTGTTTTTCTTCTCTCAGCCAGAGACACTCAGAACAAAAGTTTACGAAGACTTTAAATGAGGTTGAAACAAGCGACCTAGATGTTTCTAGCCATCCTAAGTCTGCGCGTTTGTCAAGTAGTGCAATACGTTGAGCATCGTACTTGGGGCATCTAAAGAGGAAGTGTTCTACATCGTCGCGGCTCACTCTGTCACAATCCCCGGGCTCTGCGGACCTAAGTTCAAATCTGCTTAGGTAAGCATTAAAGTTCCCGTGGCTGGTGAGAACCTGTGTTATGAAAGAATTAGTCGTAAACGATGTACAACCTAAGCGGTCTGCAATGGATTTGAATAAGAGACGAGTTGTTCCGTGTGGTGCTGCTTTATATTCTCCATCCCAGGCTTTGATTGCTGCTTTGTTGAGTGATTTGAAAATAGAGAGAGGAAGGTCCAGGTCGGGTCTGTAGATCTTTCCATTGAAGTTCACTGCTTCGTTCTTCTTTAGCATGTAAAGAGTAAGTTGCTCTTTTTTCGTCCGCCTTGATTGGCATTGCTCCTGCAATAGCTTGTAGTCCTGTAAGAGGGGCTGTCCTATAAGCGGATGTTAATAATATACGGAATTTACGCTGCACTTTGTTGAGAATACTCTCATCAGATCCGCTGATAAGATTCGCCCAATGTCGATATAGGGTAGAAGCGACTCAAGGTTTTAAGTTAAATCCCCAGTCGGTACCTGAGACTCTTCTAAGTTTCCTGGCAAGTGCCCTAACCTTGTCTCAAATATAATGACAATGGCTGGTTACACACATTCCTGTATCGAAATGTACGCTTAAGTAACGTACTGTATTGTTGAACTTGATTCTTTGTTCTCCAATTTTTACTAAATTCGCGATTAAAAGAAGGTTTTCCCTTGCGTTTCTTACCTTGCGTCACGTTAACAATCTGCCTCTGACGGATCCAGTGACGTCTTTTGTCAGGCGCATTCATGTTAACTTTCGCCAACATCGCTTTCGTCTTATGACTAGATAAACTTAACTTAGCACTATGACACCATTCTACTATTTGATCCCTTACGCGCTGTGCTTTCTCTGCTAGTCCTTTCTCTGCTAGGCGGTGAAGCAGAAACAAGTACCAGAAGATCGTCAGTGTATGCAATAAACTTATCTCCAATTGTTTCTTCCAGTGCATTGAGGAGGCCGTCGAACGAGAGGTTCCAGAATAATGGTCCCGCTACCGATCCCTGGGGGCATCCTTTTGTGGCTGTCTTACTAATTATTTGTGTTCCCCATTCGATTTTTACCCTACGATTTACGAAGTAATTGAGAATTACCTTGTATATTTTTTTAGGACATCCATTGCTGTGTAACCCGTCGAAAATTAAAGGCCACCGAACGTTATCGAAAGCTCCTGAGATATCATATAATACCACGGCAGTATATTTATCGTTACTGCTATCTAGCATTCGACCATTGCGTCGTTGGTGGATCTTCCGATCATAAATCCATATTGCCGATTAGAAAGTTTTTCTGCGGAAAGCGCATTTGTTTAGAACTGGGTAATTAATAACCTTTCGAATACTTTCCCTATTACAGATAGCAAACAGATAGGCCTGTATGATTTACCATCATGAGGGTCTTTTCCATTTGCTTTAAGAAAGGTTCTGAGAGAACATTCCTTAAGCGCGTCCGGGAAGAGACCAAATTCAACGCAGCCATTGTAAAAGCATACAATTTCGCCTAGAATAGGGGTCACCTTTTTAAGCACCTCGCCTTCGATAAAATCGGGCCCGGGGACTTATTATTTTTAAGAGATGAAATCGCAATTGCGACATCTAACATATCAAATTTAGGAGCATCCGCTGTCTCTGGTGCAATTTTAACTCTCCAAATCGTCATCTGGGACGTGTGTATCTAAAAGATGTCGGGCGGTTTCCAACATTGTTTTTGTTTCGCCATTACCCTTACGGAGGGTATGCATTGCACTGTTGACAGGGATTTTCCCCGCGCAGTTCTTATATACCCAGCTAGGGAGGTTTTCGATCCCGACTGAAGACGTGAAGTCTCTCCAGCATTGAATGTAGGCTTGTCGCGTCGTTTCCCTATATTTGCCGAATGCCTTTTTATATGTTGATTTCAATTCTATGATATTTCTATCTTTTCGAATCTTGCGACGCAAACTGCATACAGACCGCTTCTGCGCCTCAAGATCCCCGTTCCACCACGGATTCTTTTTGTGTATACGACGCCGACGGGGCATTGACTTCTCACAGGCCTCAGCGAGCACCTCTGTGATTGTATTTGCCATTTCTTCTACATGGGCTGCGGAGTCGAGTTGGATAGCTTTCTCTCACCCTTGTCAACGACATTGCTCATTTATCTGTCATTTATCGACGTGACCCTGGTAACGTCGGGGCTTAAACAAAGGATCAGTGACTGGAAGCTAAGGCCTAAGACAAACAGGAGAGTGCGCATTGGAGTCCACTCCTACGAGGACTTTCTTCCTTTTCAATTGACGGTGTACTTTTGAAAGGTGAAAGAGATGTTTCTTTCTTTCCTAGCCCTTATTCTTACACTGGAAGTACATGGATACGACGTAGAAGGAGAATAGTCCGTGAACTGATGGCCTAAATCAACTGTCAGCATTAAAACTTGTAAAAGATGGCTTAAAATCTAGTGGTCGGTAATAGAAACGTAGTACATACCTTGGCGACACTGAATTAGGTCGCATTTAAACAGGTAAGACAGGTAAAGGTATGCAATATTCAGGTGGCATTAAAACTTTTTTTTTATTTTTTTTTAAATTAAAAACTTTAATATGTAACACAATATATAAATGGCTGAAAATTTTTGGGTCGATTTTAATGGAAATTAATTTTGGAAAAGTATTAAAAAATTGAAAATTATTTTTTCATTAGAACTTGCAGCCGAGCTAACTAAATTTTTTTAACAATATTTTATTAAGTAAAAAACAAATGGCTGCAAAAAAAATTAATATTAACATTATTAAAAAAATTATTAAAAATCACTGTTATTATTTAAATAAGGTCGTGCTGGATTGGCTGAAAATATTATTCCCGTGAGAAAAAAAATGATGTACATCGGTTTATTTCGCCAGTTAAGCGGGATTCGGTGTGATGGAGTGTGGTGAATATACATGTGAGAAGGAGGGAGTATAAAAAAAAAAGGACAAATGATACAGCTGTTCGTTTGGCTTGTTTCTTCTCACATGTATATTCACCACACTCCATCCCACCGAATCCCACTTAACTGCCGAAATAAACCGATTTACCCCACCATCATTTTTTTTCTCGCGGGAATAATATTTTCAGCCAATTCAGCGCGACCTTATTTAAATAATAACAGTGATTTTTAATAATTTTTTTAATAATGTTAATATTAATTTTTTTTGCAGCCATTTGTATTTAACTTAATAAAATATTGTTAAAAAAAATTAGTTAGCTCGGCTGCAAGTTCTAATGAAAAAATAATTTTCAATTTTTTAATACTTTTCCAAAATTAATTTCCATTAAAATCGACCCAAAAATTCGCAGCCATTTATATATTGTGTTATATATTAAAGTTATAGTATCCATTGTAAAATCGCATTATCCAGCTTTATATTCCAAAATTTTGACATCTTTTCTGACGTCACGTCTGATGATTATTAGGGGTGCGTTCTGTAAGGGGACCGCGGTCCTTTGTTGGCCATAATCAGAGTAGATCCATAAAAACTAAAATTCTCCCTAGAAATTCTTAAAAAATAATCAGTCTCATGTATATTAAACCTTTCTATGTGTGCATTGTTATTGTTGTGGATTGTGGTGCTTACCAGTGCTTACTGAGTAAAATTATTACAACAATAAATTTGTTAATAACAATTAACAAAATGGAAAAAAAAATTGCACTTCAAACACATTATCTGTTAACTGATATGTAGATGGTAATGTTCTTGTTGAAAATGAACAGTTGAACTAATTACCAAGTTTATTAACAATAAAATATGAACCTTCTAAAATACCTCCAATATTCACTTTATGTTTTAGGCATTAACTTTAAAAAAAATAAAATTTACGGGCTAAGTAATTGGTATAACAACAATATACACTTACCATTTTAATTGCGACAATTTTTTTTATGCCAAATTATTTTTTTTTTGTAATATTTCAATTATGATTTCAGTGTTTACATTTGTTTATGTTTGTTTACGTTATGTAATAGATAGCAGTGCTGACACTACAACGAAATTAAATTCACCATGATAAACCACGCCTATTTTTGGTGGACCGCGGTCCTCTACGGAACGCACCCTAGGCAGAAGACTTCGCGTCTAATTGGGTGGATAATTATTTGATTGTTCTAATATTATTAATAAAAAATTGAATAAATAAATATATTGAATAAAAATTTACGAGCAACTTCACTCAATATCATACGATAATGGTTATATGTCAATTTTTCTACATCATTACCGTGTACACTTGAGAAATGTATTTTTGTATGGATGAAAAGTCAGTAATTATTTAATTTATATAAACTATATAAACTATATATATATTATATATAAAATATATATAATATATAAACTATATATAACATATATATATATTATATAAACTATATATATATATATATATATATATATTGTATAAACTATATAAATTAATTATGAATTCGTTCTTAACTCCTTCAAACACGTTATTCCTATTTCTGACACTCCAATAGAAATAAAAGACAAATTAATAATCTTTGTTGAAACAAAATCCCAAATTTAAAAGACTAACATATTGTTGATGAATCCTGATGATTGATAAAAAATATTTGCAAATGGATACATTGGATAAAAATGTTCCAATTATTTATGAACATCTAAAAAATGTAATTGTGATGATTTTTTGTTATTTAATTTTTGGAGTTCCAGCAATTTATAACATTTCCTCAGTATGTCGTCTAAATATTTTGACAATAATATTGTCTACAGACTAGAAATAATACTACAGATAGTTAGGGAGCCTATCGTGCTTTTACTTATCTCATTGCATAAGGATTTGAAATACGTTAATTCGACGTACCTTGACGAGTACAATAAGCAGTTCCAATGGCTGACCGTTTTGGTGGAAAGACAGGTGGCGGCTGACGGTCAAAATGGGTGGATGAGGTAAGTTCACTTAACTTATCGCTCCACGACTCAAAATAGATCCAATCGATTGGTATTGATGCCCTGAATATGAAAATAACAATGGCTGACCATTTAGCTGGAAAATTTTCGATGGCAGACCGAAAAACTTTGTGTTTTCTTAATTTTTACGTTTTTTGGTCTGCCATCAAAAATTTTCCAGCTAAATAATCAGCCATTGTTATTTTCATATTCAGGGCATCAATACCAATCGATTGGATCTATTTTGAGTCGTGATGCGATCCATTTACTTTGACCGTCGGCCGCCACCCAGCTGCCACCTGTCTTTCCACTAAAACAGTCAGCCACTGGAACTGCTTTTTGTACTCGTCAAGGCAAGTCGAATTAACGTATTTCAAATCCTTATGCAATGAGATAAGTAAAAGCACGATGGGCTCCCTAACTAAGATGAATACGAAATAAAATTTAATTACCAATGTTTGATGCTTCATTCATTAACACTTTTCTGGTGGAAACATTTTTCTGCGACTTTTCGATTTTCTCCGCCATTCCCCGCATTTCTTCTGATTTTTCGTCTAGGAAATTTTTTCGATTTTTCCCCATCTTTCTTCCGACACTTTTCCCAATTTAAGAAAAAAATTCGGAGAGATTGACATTGATTTGCGTTGATTGACCAGTAAAAATGTTCGGAAAAGTTTGTCCGCCATGATTCATTTGCGTAGAAAGGCGGGAAAATTCGGAGGAATATTTCCACCAGGTATGGTATTAATGATTCAAAAGATAAATTAATAAATAATTTTTTTAAAACAACGGAGATGGAACCATCAATTTATGTCTCTGAATATCCATCATTGGAAAATTCATCAAAACACTCATTGTTATTATAATTTTTATAGATCAAGTCTGTCTCGTATAAGACAAATTTTTAATGCAAATTATGTTTTACGTTTTATTTTATACTCCTATTAACTACTATATATTTTTTTTCTAGCATATAATGATAATGAAACAATTAATATTGGAACACCCTTAAATGTGTTTTTATTGACAAATAAATTAGGCATAAATTGTTTAATGTCTTGGAAAAAACATTCAATTTTTTTAACTCTGATAGCATCATTTTCGATTCCTCTAGCCCTATGTGAATTTGTACAATTTAGGTCTTCATTACTTTACTGTGCCTGCCAAAAAAAGCATTTTTTCGAAAATTGGCTGGATTTGTTACTTTAGTTTCAGGAATAGCTGTATCATGTGGAACTGATTTCCAAATTGATTTACTCGTTATACTTTTATTTACGTGGTAATTAGTTATTTTTATTTAAAAATTTGTATTAGGTTTTTCAAAAAACGTTTGTAACGCGTTTACTTTATATTATTTCTGCGATATTTATTTAACGTTAATTTATTGTTTTGTATATTTAATTAATTTAATTGATCAATAATTTATTTATGATTAAGATCTTAAATAACAATAATTTACTTTTACAAATCATGTTAAATATTATTCACATGTTAATATCAATAAAATAAATTAATTTTTTAAAAAATAAATTATTATAAATTTATTTTTAATTTTAATATTGACGTTAAAGAAGTTATTTACCGAGCCATTACACAGGTTTCAAGGAGCGGCTGACATCACACTCTCAGTTACAACGTGGCAAAGTGGTTGATCCAATCAACGTGAAAATTATCCCTGTGTTCAGAATTAAATAAACTATCCGTAAGCAAAATTTCAGAACATCTTCATTATTTTCTTGAATATCATTGGGTCGGTAAATAACTCCCTTAAAGATTCGCTATTTTAATAAGATGCTTAATTTGTCTAATTAATCTTGGTATTTTAATTTAATATGGGTTTTTGGAAGATATAAAATGAGTAATGTTTTCAGGGATAAAATGTCTAGAAACCATCAAGAAATAAAACAAAGCTATCTACATGGATACCGAAAATTTTATTTTCTGCATTTTAAATGAAGTTTAGTGCACAAAAACCACTATTGATAGTCAGCGACTTGAAAAATTCAATTTTAGCTCCTTCAAATCAATTTCTCGCAACCTAATAAAAACAACCTTTTTTTTGCTGCTATCAAATTTTGACCTAAGTCGTTAAACGATCAATTTCATTATTAACCGTAAAATATTTGAAGGAATTTGTATAACATAAAAGTAATTTATATTAAGTTTTTCTTTATATTAGTGCTGTTTAGGCCAATTACTGTGTAATTATCAGTCACCATGTCACATTCGTTGGTTTCGATTAATATTTTATATTGATCATGATATAAAAAATGTATTCAGAACTCTAAATATTTATCTTACGAAAAAAATATTTGTTTAATTTTTTTTTTCAGAAGACTTGGAATAATAAAAAATAGAATTTGTCGTTTTTTTTTTTTTTTTTAAATTATAAAGTACATAATTAATTTCAAGTTAACAATTAATTTTTCTTTAAATTTTTTGATTTCATATGAATGTTTGCACAATCGTAGTATTTATTCAAAAAAGAATATTCAATGAATATCTTTTTTATAATTTAGCCGAACAAATATAGATCAATAACTACTCGTTGCACTTCACAATATTTATGAAAACATTAAAACTAAAATATTTTCGTCAAAAAAATAAACTAAAATATTTTCATTAATATTCGGTTCATAAATGAAAAAAATTCCGTTAGTAAATTTTTTAAAATATCTAATATTAATATATAAAAGTATACGTGCTATACAACTTGGAGTGATCATAACTTAACAATTATCAGAAGTTTCACTTGCCTAAAAGCAAATAAAATTGAAGATGAAAAGTTAGGGCATTTATGCTGTTTAATATTACTGTCTAATATTATTAAATTATCTTAAACATTATTTCATTTGATTTTTATTGTATTTTCAGGACTCAGTATTTTTTTTTCAATCAATTTCAATCTCTTAAAATACATTGATCAATGTAACTATTTTTTCTTCTATCAAAAAATAGAGCCAGTCGCTGCGAAAACACCAGCTCACAATAATGATGAGTACATCATTTTTTTTTTTTTTCATTTTCGAAGAAGTGAAAAATCTAATTAACTAATGGCTATACTGAAATCGCTTAACTGTAATTAAAAAACAACAAAAAACAAAATTAAAAAATAATTATCTTATTAAAATTAAATATTAAAGTTTTTTTTTTTGTGTTGCAGATAACTAATATTTATTACAGAGTAAACTTATTCGAAATTTAAATATGAAAAGGATCATCGGTTTTCTATATCGTAATTGCGCAATGTAACTTGAACTCATTTCATCACTTTGTGATATAGTAATTTCTTTTCAATTGTACTCTTACTTGCGTGTTGATAGTACTCTAAGTATTTCTTTGTGTAGTCATAATTTGTCATATCTGACGATTGCAAACTAAAAAATTGATGTTCCTAAGTGTAAAGTACATTTTTAAAATTTATAAATAGAGTCAAGTCTTAAAGTGAATTGCGTATAATTCATCACCCACACGAATGATATATTTTGAATTTTTGAAATTGAAAGGGCATGAATCCAGTTTAGCTTAGCACATGCGACAAGCACTTTTGCAATATTTTAAATCATTTGGGCTCTGGGAAAGCAACTTGACATTTGTAAACTTCGTCAAGCATAACCGTTTGACCTTGAGCCTGACTAACACTGACAGGAGTTGCTGCATTAACAACTACTTGCTGCCCAGGTTGAGTCTGAGTCTGAGGTTGATTTTGTTGTTGTTGTTGTTGTTGCTGCTGTTGTTGTTGTTGTTGTTGTTGTTGTTGTTGTTGTTGTTGTTGTTGTTGTTGTTGTTGTTGTTGTTGTTGTTGCTGCTGCTGTTGTTGTTGTTGGGGATTATTCGCATTTGGCTGCTGTGAATTGCTCGCACTGTTAGTACTCTGGTTGCGTGCGGTTTGTCCATATTTTTCATGAATTGCACGATGACGTTTCAAAGCGAAACGATCAGAAAAACCTATTTCGCAAATGTCACATCTAAGAAGAAAAAAAATTCAAGTGTAAATAATAGTTGAAACAATAAATATAAGAAAACGAGAGTAAAGTGGTCACCGTGGCAAAGTCGACACATAAATTCTTAAAAAGTATTTTTATTTCTAAATTGTAGGTAATTTTACGAGTATGTCACTTGATTAATATATTTTGTAATAAATTTGTCAAAAAAATATGAAATTTCGAAAAAAAAGTACTTCCAACAGGAATTGAACTTACGTCGCCTGAAAGGCCAACTGCTTTATTACTAATTCACAAATTATTCACAAAAATGTAAATATAAAATATGACTTTTAATTTCATTGACTTTTTTTCTTTTAATTGTACTTTTCCAAGGTTATTTTTATCCTATGACTAAACCGATGATATAAAAGCTCGGGTTCTAAAATTCTATTCATTTTTTTTTTAAATTGCTTCTCTAGAAAACTATTCTTGACTTAAAAAGTCCGTATTGTAAGGAAATAGAAATTGATAATAAATTTAACAATATTCTATGGAGACTTCTTCAACTATAATAATTTTCAACTGTAGTTTACAAACAAAAATTTGTGCTCAGCCCCTATCCTTGCGTTCAAAATTCTGAACAAGAAAATTCAAAAACAATTCTGAAAATCGATAGTTAATCTTTTTTTTTTTTTGCCACTAATAAAATCTAAAATTGTATACGGGAAATCATATTGTTTACTTTTAACTTTAAGAAGATCTAAAATTGCTTTTATATAAGACCAACAAAGTTACAAAAAGAAAACCTAATAAAATATTTCTCAACACAGTACCTGTGAGGCTTTTCACCAGTATGAACTTTAGCATGATTCTTCAAATGCGTCGCTTGATTGAACGCCGATCCACATGTGTTACATCGATAAGGTTTTTCACCTGTATGAATTCGGCGATGATTCCAGAGAGTAGAATGTCTTGCAAATGTTTTTTCACACACTTCACATTGATAAGGACGTTCCCCTGAGTGAATACGCTCATGATTTTTTAAGTGTGGACTTTGAGAGAATTGCATACCACATACAGTACACTTGAATGGTTTTTCACCAGTATGTACGCGCCCATGATTCTTCAAATAAGCAGCTGAAAGTTTTATTTAGTGGATTAAAAATGAATTCAAGGAGCTAATGAATAAAGCTTATTAAAATATTTATAATTTTTACAAAAATAAACATCTTTTACAAATCTTTTTTCGAATAAAATTGTACATTTATCATTTATTAGACTGGCCTAACAATTATTAACGATATTTATAAAAAATAAAAAAAAAAAATCTTTATGTTAACAATAATAAAAATTTTAAAAATCAAATGAAATACAATACAATTTAATTGTGTAATCACATTTATCTGAAGTCAATAGTATATTACTTATGCACAATTCAATTAATAAATACAATTTTAAAATAAATTGAAGTACCTTTTGCAAAGGCCAAACCACAGACTTCACATTTGAATGGTTTATCTCCAGAATGAAGTCTTTTATGAGACCAAAGTGATGAGTAACGTGAAAATGTTCCATCGCATACATTACAGTGAAATGGCTTCTCTGGCTGGTTTTGATTTTGCTTACCACCTGAAAACAAAAGTTAATTCAAAGTTAAATTTTCTCAAAAATTCAATTAAAAAATCTAACACTTAAATTTTTTTTTTCACAAAACCCCAACTACGTTCAAAAGCTTATAAGGCTTTTTAATCAACATATTCAACAGTATTGTTTATTTTTATTTATTTTTTTCAGTTTGATGAGACAATAGCACTTAAAGAATTTGAAATCTTTCTTAATGATCAAGTAATAACAGATGCATCTTTTAATACTTGTTGATTTCATAAAGCTGTCTTTTATGGGAGTTTTTATTATAACTCTAATTTTCTTATATGAAAATAATATTAGTTTCATTTCATAACTTGTAATTTTGTAAGGTCAATTGAAACTCGAGCAACATAAACCTAACTTTTCAGTAAAGTAATTTAAATAAAATTACACAAGTTCAATTCTAATGAGAAAAAAAAAATATATAGAAATTAGAACTGCAACTATCTCAAACTTAAAAAAAAGTCATAGACAAAAAACAAAATGGCAATATTTAAAAATCTCTTAAGGTTGTATGTCCAAATGAACTAAAATATTTGAATTTTTATGCATAGATAATATTGAAATTTTTATAATAAAATTATACAATCCTCAACTAAACAAATTCAATTATACACATATCAGAGAAGTGGTCAAAAATATATGGCAGTATAGCCATCGAAAAATTTTTTTTTACAATATCTAACTTAAAAACAAATGAATTAAATTATCAATGATGTTATAAATAAAAAAAATTGTCGATTGGATAAATTTATTCTTATTGATAGCTTGAATCATTTATTTTGATAAGTTTGAAACCATAAAAAAAAAAAAAAAATTTCTCTATTTTTTTAATTTTTGGTGTTCATACTGATAGACATTTGATGAATAATTATAGTCTGTTTTTTATTATTAATTTGAGAGCAATATAAATGTATTTTTTTAATATAAAAAAAAAAAAAAATAATTATAATTTTGAGGTGTCATTAATTATTGTGTTAGCTGTTTTATCGAGAAAAAAAAAAAAAAAAAACATCAGTTCTTTTTATCTATGAACTGATTTTGTTGATTTTGTATAGGGCATACAAGTCTTATTTGTTTACTAATTTTTACTGATACAATTTTTTTTTGAACCATTGTTCTTAAAAGCTGGTTTGAAAAAAAAAAGTAAGTTATCGGTTAAACTTAGACGATCCATATTTGATAATCAATAAGACTGAGTTATGGAACTGGAAAAAGACATACAATCTCAAGTTTTTTGACTGTGAATTTGTCCGACTTACTTCCTATGGTGATTCGGCCTGTTGCCTTGCAGCCGCCACACTTGGCAAGAGAACTGATTCCAGAATCTAGTTTTTCATCATCTTTACCTATCCATACATCACCCAATGCACGATCACGATAGCAATGAAATGACAATATGATGGAAAGGTGGATGCAGTAAAATAATAAAGAAAAAAAAATTTCACTTTTCAGACCAAAAATTTCAAAAGATAAAAACAAAAACATTGCATTAAGACACAACCTGATTAATTACTTTAAACAAAGTGAAATTTTTCTTTCATATCTTTAGTAAGTAAAATAACCTACCAATAAATATAATTCCAGTTCCATTGCATTTGTGACACTTGGTAACACTTGTTACACCTCTCCGTTTTACTGGATGATGGCCAGGTTTGATTGCTGCTTAAAAAATATATTTCAAAAATAACTTTTATTTTTACGGTTTTAGCGATAATTGGTACAACTACAAAAATATTATAAAATATTAATGTCATTGTCATATTAGTCAACAGTCATTTAAAAAACTAAATAGAATAACATAAAAAAAAATTACTTTT
Organism: Lysiphlebus fabarum; assembly: GCA_011426435.1. Taxonomy (NCBI): domain Eukaryota; kingdom Metazoa; phylum Arthropoda; class Insecta; order Hymenoptera; family Braconidae; genus Lysiphlebus; species Lysiphlebus fabarum. The sequence continues at coordinate 13,274 of WSYQ01000619.1, forward strand.
TTTAACTTTTGTAGGGTGATGCTCGCATGGATCTTCACTACCACATTCTTCACAATTTTGTACCTTGGGTTTTTGATGCATATTGGTTTTATGACTCTTTAATTCACCAGGTAATGCGAAACAAGCACCACAAACATCACAAGTGTAGGGTCGTTCAGGTGTTGTCGCTACTGCAACGGTTGTTGGTGTTTGAACAACAACTTGTGGTTGCTGTTGTATGTTGCTTGGAGTCGGGTTGTGGCTTTTTTTGTGATGATTCAAAAGACTCATATGACCAAATACTGTGCCACAAATGTCACACTTGAATGTAGCATTTGTTGTCGCAGCTACTATGCTCATTTGATTCAACAAAGTATTATAACCCACTGGCTGCACATCAAAACGATAGCAACCTTTATCATCAGTTGTAATAGCCCCGATCGTACTTACAGCATTTGTCTGTACTTTTTGTAACATATTGACATTATAATAAAATGGAAAATCAGTCGTAGTAGTTTGTTGTTGATTTTTATCTTCTTTTTTTTCAGACGTAACATACATCTGCTGAGCTTGCTGCTGTTGAGTTTGCTGACTTTGGGAAGCCTGCTGCTGAATTTGTTGAGGATCAAACATAGCTGCTTGTTGTGGCTAAAAATAAACAGTGTGACTTATTTAGTTTAATTTAATTATGGATAAGTAGTTTAATTTTTGAGAAATATTATTATAGAGTAATAATCATGAACAAAAG
>WSYQ01000620.1:0-22897 GCA_011426435.1 Lysiphlebus fabarum
GTGAACAAGGTTCAGCTAAAACAGTTATGATGAAATCATATATGAAAAGTACAAATTACGATACAACACTTGGTAGATCATTTAATTTTAGTTCAGCAACAACACCATATCAATTTCAAAAAACAATTGAAAGTTATGTTGAAAAACGTATGGGTAATACATTTGGTCCATATGGTTGTAAAAAAATGTTAATGAAGAAGGTGAAGATGCTGATATGGAATTACCAAAAGTATATCACCAGTATTTGATGATCAAATATTACGTGATCGTCTTGATATGTTTTTATCACAATTTAATGAAATGCAAAGAGGTGCTGGTATGGATCTTGTTTTTTTTCCTGATGCAATGTTACATTTAGTTAAAATATCACGTGTTATACGTCATCCAAGAAGTAATGTTATGCTTGTTGGTGTTGGTGGTTCTGGTAAACAAAGTTTAACTAAATTATCATCATTTATTGCTGGTTATAAAACATTTCAAATAACATTTCAAATCATATTTAAATTTTATTGGTGGTTATAAAAATATTTATCATACAAAACAATATGAATTAAATGAAAGTGCACGTAGAATGGATACAGGTTTAGCTAAATTAGAAGAAGCATCAATATCTGTTGAATTATTAAAACGTGATTTAGCTATTATGGAACAAGAATTAGTACAAGCATCAGAAAAAGCTGAAACTGTATTAAGAGAAGTTACTAAACGTGCAACACAAGCTGAATCATTTAAAAATCAAGTACAAAAAGTTAAAGAAAAAGCTGAAGCATTAGTTGAATGTATTGCTGAAGAAAAAGCACTTGCTGAAGAAAAATTAGAAGCAGCTAAACCAGCACTTGAAGAAGCTGAAGCAGCATTCAATACAATAAAACAAGCACATATTGCAACTGTTAGAAAATTAGGTAGACCACCACATTTAATAATGCGTATTATGGATTGTGTATTAATATTATTTCAACGTAAAATTGGTTCTGTTATTCCTGATTTAACAGCACCATGTCCAAAACCATCATGGGCTGAATCATTGAAAATGATGGCAAGTACAACATTTTTATTACAATTACAAAATTATCCAAAAGATATTATTAATAATGAAATGGTTGAATTATTACAACCATATTTTAATATGGAAGATTATAATATGGAAACAGCAAGAAGAGTATGTGGTGATGTTGCTGGAAAAAATACGTTGGACTGAACAAAGTGGTGAATTTAAAATTCAACTTGGTAAACTTGTTGGTGATGTATTATTAGCAACTGGTTTTTTATCATATTGTGGATCATATAATCAACAATTTCGTAGTAGTTTAGTTGATTCATGGATGAATATATTAACAACTAGAAATATACCATATACTAAAAATTTAAATATTATAAATATGCTTGTTGATTCATCAATTGTATCTGAATGGACATTACAAGGTCTTCCAAATGATGATTTATCAGTACAAAATGCATTAATTGTAACAAAATCATCATCATATCCACTTCTTGTTGATCCACAAAATCAAGGTAAAATGTGGATTAAAAATAAAGAAATAAATAATGAACTTCAAATAACATCATTAAATCATAAATATTTTAGAACACATTTAGAAGATTCATTATCATTAGGTAGACCATTATTAATTGAAGATATTAATGAAGAATTAGATCCAGTTATTGATAATGTGTTAGAAAAAATTTTTATAAAATCTGGTTCAATTGAAAAAGTTATTGTTAAGAATTGTTATAATAAGAATGTCATGTTATGCCTGGTTTTATGCTTTATATTACAACAAAATTACCAAATCCAGCATATAGCCCAGAAATATCAGCTAAAACATCAATTATTGATTTTACTGTTACAATGCAAGGTTTAGAAGATCAATTATTAGGACGTGTTATACTTATGGAAAAATCTGATCTTGAAGCTGAACGTGTTGCATTATTTGAATCTGTTATGACAAATCAAAGATCAATGAAAGAACTTGAAAGTACATTATTACATAGATTAACATCATCTGAAGGTTCACTTGTTGATGATGAAGCACTTATAAATGTATTACGTGAAACAAAATCAACAGCTGAATCAGTTAATGAAAAATTAAAAGTATCTGGATTATTAGAAAAAAAATAACAATTGCACGTGAAGAATTTCGTGCTGTTGCTGGACGTGGTTCAATATTATATTTTTTAATTGTTGAAATGAGTAATGTTAATGTTATGTATCAAAATTCATTAAAACAATTTTTAACAATATTTGATAATTTAATAACAAAATCAACAAAAAGTACAATAACAAATGAAAGAATAAATATAATATTAAATCATTTAACATATGAAGTATGGAGTTTTACATTAAGAAGTTTATATGAAAGACATAAATCATTATTTACATTAATGTTAGCTATGAAAATTGATTGTCATTTATAAAAGGTGGTGCATCACTTGATTTAAATGCTGTTACACCAAAACCATTTAAATGGATACTTGATATAACATGGTTAAATTTAGTTGAAATAAATAAATTAAATATATATAATGATATATTAAATAAAATTGAATTTAATGAACGTGAATGGAAATTATGGTATAAAAAAGAAAAACCAGAAGAAGATTTACCATGTGGTTATCAAAAAAATATTGATGTATTTAGAAAATTATTATTAATACGTTCATGGAGTCCAGATCGTACATTATCACAAGCTAAAAAATATATAATTGATTCACCCTGTAAAGATTATGGTGAAGCTAAAATACTTGATCTTGATGAAACATGGAATTTACCAGCTAATGATACACCAGAAGTATTTGGTTTACATTCAAATGCTGATATAACATATCAAATAAATACAGCAAAAAATATATTAGATACAATATTAAATGTACAACCAAAAGAAGGTGGTTCACAAGGTGGTGAAACACGTGAAAATATTGTTTATAAATTAGCTGATGATATGTTAAAAAAATTACCAAAACAATATAATTCATTTGAAGTTAAAGATGCATTACAAAGAATGGGTGCATTATTACCAATGAATATTTTAGACAAGATTTATATCTATTTAAGACGAGAAATTGATAGAATGACTAGAGTTATTAAAGAAGTACAAACAACATTATGTGATCTTAAATTAGCAATTGATGGTACAATTGTTATGAGTCAATGCTTAAAAAAATCACTTGATGCTATGTATGATGCTAGAATACCAGATAAATGGCAAAAAATATCATGGGAATCAGCAACACTTGGTTTGAAAGAAAAAAAAAACAATTTATATTTACTGATGGTGATCAAATTGAAATGTCTCCTGAACTTGGTATATTTATAACAATGAATCCTGGTTATGCTGGAAGAAAAGAATAACCAGAAAATTTAAAAATACAATTATTGTAATTGTAATGAAAAAATATTTCATTTCCAAGTTTATAAAAACACTTTGAAAAAAAAAAGACACTCAACAAAAAAATGAAGTCTAATATAAATATTTTGTTGCCAACTTCTGGTTGATATTGTAACTTGGTTACCTTGATAAACAAGTCAATAAAAGTTGAAAAAAACAAGTCCAAAAATATAACAAATAAATAATTAAATAACAGTATAAATAAAAAACAATTTCATATAAATAAATAACAATAAATAAAAATTTCATATATAATAAATCAACAAATAAATAATTGAATAACAGTATAAATAAAGAACAATTTCATATAAATAAATAACAGTAAATAAAAATCAATAAGTTTTTTGTAAACTTATTATTTGAAAAATAAATTTGTGTTAATTTGTGAAGTGCATCACCAGCAATGGCTCAGTATCAACAAGCTGATTATATTGAATTTTTATTATTATTTCAAATGCTCGGTGATGCCCCTGCTGCAGCTATTCACTACGCACGAAATCACCCAGGTGGTCGTCGTCCTAGTGCAAGGGTCATTCAAGATGCTGTTGAACGGTGGGAGCAACATGGTGACCCAGCACCAAGAAGACCATTAGCCGCACAACATCCACAACATGCTAGATTCGAGGAACGACGTGAACAAATTATAGACCTTGTTACACAAGATCCGAGAATTAGCACACGTGAAATTGCACGAATGGTAAACATCCCACAATCTTCTGTATCAAGAATCCTTCGTAGTGATGGTTGGCACCCGTACCATTTTACACGTCTACATGGCTTAACGGTACGCCACCACCAGCCACAGTTAGATTTTTCTCGTTGGATTTTACAAATGAATCAACAGAATGAAAACTTTGTTGATTCAATTATTTTCACTGATGAATCTTGTTTTGGTAAAATTGGCAGCTGGAACAGTCGCAATAATCACCACTATGCACAAGAAAATCCTCACCTTGGAATTCCCAATCGAAATTCTCAAGAGCAATTCAGCATCAACATTTGGGTTGGTATTGTTGGTGACAGAATAATTGGACCACATGAATTTCCAGGGAATTTAAATGCACCAATATACATTGATTTTTTACAAAATCATCTTCCTGGATATCTTGCTGATGCAGGTGTTCAAGAGCAAATGAATGCTCATCAACTGTGGTGGCAACAAGACGGTGCACCAGCTCACAGAGCTCGACGTAGTGTTGCAGAAGTGAGAAGATTATTTGATGATCGTTGGATTGGCCTTGGAAGTGCCACTCCTTGGCCAGCCAACTCACCTGATCTTTCCCCATTGGATTTTTTCCTATGGGGAACTATCAAACAAAAAATGTATTCAGGGGTACCTCCTCAAAATATTGATGATTTGAGAGAAAGAATTAATCGAGTACTTGGTGAAATAACTCCAGAAATGATAACCAGATCAAAAAGAAATTTTATACAACGTGCTGAGTGTTGCGTTAGAATGGGTGGTGGTCACATTGAACAAGTTTTGAATAGTTAAATCTATTTAATATTACTTAATAATTGATAATCATCACTTGATAAATTGTCAAATAAATTAACTTTCAATAAATACATCAATATCTGGTTTACTTGGTGGTTTACAAATATTTGTATCAATTATTTGTATAAAAATATCAATTATTTGTATAAAAATATTTGTATCAAAATTAATTAAATTTAATGAATGCAGCAACAAGAGCAATGTTATTTGATATATCATTTTTAATATTATGTTCAATTGTACAAACATATGGTTCAGATACAGTACTTGATGATGATGGTGATTCATTTTTTGAACAATGGGTACGTGAATGTTTACCAGAAAAAAATAAACCAAAATCACCACAACAAATGTTACAAAATATTGATCAAACAAAAGTTGATTATTTACTTGGACAAATAATATCACCAGAACCAGATTTAAAATCAAATACTGTTAATTGGCATATAACATGTCAAAGTTCAATGGGTGTTGTTAAAGAATTATTATTTGCATGGGAAAGTGGTGTACTTGGTGCTGGTGATGTTAAAAAATCACTTGATGGTTTACGTCAAGCAGCATGTTGTTTACCAGTATGTGAACAGCATGATTATGTTCACATATGAGTATAACACATCAAGATGCATTATTAAAACCAATAAATATGGTACCACAATTAATAACACCATTAACAAATGATGAAATACAAGATAATAATTTTAAACAAGATACATCAAATTTAATGTTTCAAATAATACGTAAAATGCAACATGATGTACAAATACGTACACCATCATCATTAGGTTTATCAAATAATATTATATCAAAACAACCAATACTTGAACAATTACAATTAATATGGGATGATATTATACAACGTGGTTGGGTTACAATACAATCAACACAAACATTAGAATCATTATTAAATACTGGTGGTACATTATGGTTTGTTACAAATATTGTTAAACAAATATTTAAATATAAATGTCATGATGAACTTAATCGTGCTATTGATATTGCATTTTCATTATTTCATCTTGATATTGAAAATTGTACACTTGATTTAATTAATAATGTTATACAACAATATTTATATAATAAATTACAAGGTGAAGAATTAGTTGAACCACAATCATCACAAATTGCTAAATTATGTGTTTATTGTATATTATCAACATTAGAATATCATAATATTAATCCACCAAAATATAAAAATAGAAAAAGAACAAGACGTGATTTAGAAAATGAAGAAATTGAAAATTTATGTGGTCCAGCATATTTATTTATTAAATTTTGGGATCTTGATACTGAACATAATTTTCGTACAATATCTGGTCATAGATCTGAAATTTGGAGTTTTACACTTGTTAAAAATGATAAATATCTTATAACTGGTTGAACTGGTAGTGAATTAAAAGTATGGAAAATATATTTTTCTGGTATTGATAATGATGATAATAATATAACAAAACATATTGAAAATTTAAATATTGATAATAATGATACAACAGATAATGATCCAAATTATCCATTAAGATGTGAAATGGTTGGTAGTATTTATCGTACAAGTAGTGATAAAGTTGTATCAATTGTTTGTGATCAAACAAAAAAAATAATAGCTTGTATTGGTGTTAAAAATAATGTTGAATTATATCATTTAATACCAGATGATAAAGTTAATGCTAGACGTACAAAACGTTTAAAAAAAGCAAAAAAAAATGCTGAAAAAAATGGTCAAACAAATGATGATAATGATAATAATATTAATATTGATCCATCAATAGCATTAAGAGATGAAATACAAAGAATAACAGTATTTAAAGTTGATAGTTATACAAAATCAATTGATATTATTATTGGTAATAATAATGAAGTACGTTTTTGTATTGGTTTAAATAATAATTGTTTAGGTCTTTATTCATTAAATTTAAATGATAATGAAAAAGATAAAACAAGTTACAAAAATAATAACACATGGACATCGTACTGGTGCATTATGTTTTAGTTCTGATAATTTATCATTTGCATCAGCAAGTGGTGATTCAATTAAAATATGGAATAGAACATCATTATCATATTTAAGAACAATTGAATGTGGTTATGCATTAACAGCAACATTTGTACCTGGTGATAGATATTTAATTGTTGGTAATAATAATGAAGTTATTACACAAACACCAATATGGAGTGTTATATTATGTATTAATGGTATTGTTAGTGGTGCTGAAGATAAAACAGTAAAATTTTGGGATTTAGAACTTATTAAAAATTCAAAAAATGATAATGATAATAGTAAAGTATTATCATTAATTCATACAAGAGCATTAAAACTTGATGAAGTTGTATTATGTGTTGAAATAAGTTCTGATAATAGACTTATTGCTGTATCATTATTAAATTCAACAGTTAGTATATTTTTTGTTGATTCATTTGAATTTCTTGTATCACTTTATGGACATAATTTACCAGTAACATGTATGGATATATCAGATGATTCAACAATAATTGCAACTGGTTCTGCTGATAGAAATATAAAAATATGGGGTATTAATAGAGGTGATTGTCATAAATCAATGTTTGCACATGATAATACAGTAACTGGTTTATGTTTTGTACCAAAAACACATTATTTTTTTTCATGTGGTAAGGATGGTAATGTTAAAGAATGGGATGCTGATAATTTTCAAAAAATAATAACATTACAAGGACATTGTGGTCAAGCATATACATGTACTGTATCACCAAATGGTAAATATTTATTATCATGTAGTTCTGATAAAGTTATTAGAATGTATGAAAGAACAGAACAAGTATTAGTATTAGAAGATGAACGTGAAAGACAAAATAATGAACTTGCTATTGATGAAACAACAGCTGTACCAGGACAAAAAAATCAAATATTACCATCTAAAAAAACTGTTAATAATGAAAGAGCTGCTAAATTAATATTAGAATGTCTTGATATAAGTAAAACATATAATCAAGAATTAGCTGATACAATACCACCAGCAGCACCACCAGCATTACCAAGTTTTTCAAGTTTTTTTTTAAATTTAAAATTTAAAATCAAATATATTCTGGTAAACTATTATTACATGATACATCATTAAAAATAATGGTTGAAAAAGAATTTATATCATCTGTACATAGTTCAGGTTTTTTTTATTGATCAAGATTTTCAAACAAATACTCAACAGCAGCCATTTGTTCAAATACATGGTATTGTTATAACACCATTAAAAGTATCATTATCACGTGGACAATATGAACAATTATTAGATACTGTTCAAGTAAAAGTTTCATTTGTATTACCAACACTCAGTATTGAATTAAAACAAGATCATTCAGATCAACCACTTGTTATGCTATCAATGCAAGAATTTATAGCTAAAAATTATTAAAAATTATTAATAATTATTAAAAAAATATTATAATTTTCGTTTAAATATTTAAATTAAATAAATGTTGAATTCATCGTTTAAATGAATATTAAATTTATTGTTCAATTTTTCATTCAAGTGAACAATGCATTTATTGGTAAAATAATGTTATATGTTAAAATAATTGTTGAATTTATTGTTTAAATAATTACTGAATATGTTATATGTTAAAATAATTGTTGAATTTATTGTTTAAATAATTACTGAATTTATATGTTGAAATAATTATTATTATTTATATGTTAAAATAATTGTTGAATTTATTGTTTAAATAAATACTAAATTTATTGTTTAAATTAATATCAAAATTTTCGTTTAAATAATTGTTGAATTTATTGTTTAAATAAATATTAAAATTTTCGTTTAAAAAATTGTTGAATTTATTGTTTAAATAAATATTGAAGTTTTCGTTTGAATAATTGTTGAATTTATTGTTTAAATAAATACTGAATTTATTGTTTAAATTAATATTAAAATTTTCGTTTAAATAATTGTTGAATTTATTGTTTTAATAAATATTAAAATTTTCGTTTAAAAAGTTGTTGAATTTAATGTTTAAATAAATATTGAAATTTTCATTTAAATAATTGTTGAATTCATTGTTTAAATAAATATTAAATTTTTTGTTTGAATAAATGTTGAATTTATTGTTTTGTTTAAATAAACCTTCAAATTTTGCGGGTTATTTTGCAGAATTTTGTATTTAATATTTATATTTGTATTTAATTAAATGTTAATAATAAATTGAATTATTATTATTATTATTATTATTATTATTATTATTATTATCTAGTTACTTTGAAAGTAACAGTGTTGCCAAGTTTAAAATAGGTAACAAAATAACCACTATTACCGACGGAAAGTCATGCTACCTGGGGTGACTCACCCTGTATAAAGACCCATAGACATCCACTTCCTTCATGTAGGTTTTCCTTCATTTCAACCGCAGATTTTTTTTTTAAATAATATTTTTCGTTATAGGTTATTCATATTTAGAATCATGTAACAAAGAAATCATCACTAAGACGTATTTTTTCTTTAAAAAATCAAGTTTCCGCTGTTCAATCAACAACTTATGTCCAAAATGTCGCGTTATCAGGTCGGAAAGATGTAGAGCATATCATCTTACAACGTTAGACAAATGCTTCACAGAAAATGGTAATAAATGTTACTATTCTGTGAAATCGTATTTGGCCACTTTACGTCGTTTTCCTCACTGGTTGTGTGATTTAACTGCGTATTATTCCGTGTTTGACATGGAATATTCAATGCGCTGTTATTATGAATCCGTGTACATTAGTGTGTGTTTAAAATCATCAAGTTTAACGTTGTATGATGAATATGTTTCTACGGAATCGCGTTTTTTCAAAATTAAACCTATTTTGAATTCATTTTTAAATAATGCTTTTCATATTTTATTAAATTTTTCACAAAATCATTCAATTCCGGCATTTTATAATTTATTCGTTTCGATTAAGGGATTTGGACGATTTTTTTGAGGGTAAAAAAGAGGGGATACGGCCTATCTCTTATACATTGGCCCAACAGCTATTACCAACTGCTAAAAACCAAAAAAACCTCTTTTTTTTTTCAAAAAAACATCTATTTTATCTGTTTGTTATCGTATAATAAAATTAAATTAATAATTATTGATACATTTACTATCAATTTTCAATGTTTAAAAGCTTATTATTGGTAATTAAAAATATCATGAAAATCGTGCAACAGCGCAAAAAAAAAAAAGTATTGGCACACTTGTTTTATATGGTGTATTGTCGTGTTGGTGTATTTCTAATATGTGGTAGTGTATATACTGTATCTGTCAAAAGCATAATAAACATAAAGCATAAGAACAAGTTAATTAAGCAATTTAAATTTATTAGTAAAATATTAAAAATATCAAGCAAGACTGATATTTAAAAATGTTTATTAAAAATAAATAAATGAAAAAATATTATTGTTTCTTGTCATCATAAGTTTTTTATAAGTTTATAAATAAAGTTTAAAATAAAATTTTGTTTTTTTTGTCATTATTTGCATGCTTTCTAATATTTTAACTTTTTATTTATAATTTTATTTATTTATTATTTATTATTTTATTATTTTGAATTAATATTTGATTTAATTGTTGTAAATAAATGCATTTACACAGTTATTTTATGTAAGTCATATAATATGCCTTTAACAAGTTAACATTGACACTTTCAAACTTGCGCGCCACAAGATGGCGGAATATCTGATGTTGCCAAGTGTATATGACGTTTCAGCATAAGCCATGAAAGATAGTAAAATAAATGAATTTTTACATACTTTAATTATTAATTATAAAAAAACTAAGCTCCAAACCCCTTTGGTTTTTTTTTCATATGTTTTGTTTTGTCTTATTTTATAACCCAAAAGGTTTTTTGTCGCGATGTCATATTGTCGATCAGAGATATTGTGTTTTCATGAACTATTTATATTGACAAAATCGTATTCTCCATAAGAGCCCATGTTAAAAGTTGTCAACTTTAAAAATTAATAAAAAATTAACAAGCTTCCAAACAATTACCAAAAAATTACAGAAAATGTATTAGTATTTCAAGAATCTACTGTATAAATTTCATCTCATTCTCATATTCGGAAAAAAATCGTCCAAATCCCTTAAATCAAAATTTCATAATCAAAATTATAACATTTTGGACACTATAGGTATTGATTACGATTTTCGAAAACTTGATTTTTTATTGAATAAAATAAAGGAGTGGTCTCTTAGAGTATATATTTTTCATTATGCTTTTAATTTACTTTCTTGGGCATTTTTTAATAATTTTTTATTTTTTAGGAACAATGGTGATCGTTTTGTTATTATTATATAATAATTTTCAAGAATCTATGAATAATATTATATTTATATTATAATTACTATTATGTTAATTTATTCGTTGTTCTATTATGATTATCAAATGTTTATATTTATGTTTATATAAAATGTTTAAAAGTTATTATTGTTTTCAATTTTAATAATTAATAAATATTATTTTTAAATTGAATATTTAATTTTTGAATACAATTTATTTTTTATTTTTAAAATAAACGAATGCTTATTTTAATATAAATAGTTATATTAATTATATGGATTCGAGAAAAATTATGGATTGAGGTATTTTTTAATAAGTAAATTCGTTAATATTACGCTGACGGAACAAATAAACTTAAGAAAAAAACAATTTATATTTCATTTTTTTTTTAAGAAACTCTCTAAAAAAAAGATGAACTCTAAAGAAATCAATTTCTTTTTACTTTTTAATATGTAATTTATTTTTCAATTACCAAATATCTAAAGAAAAAGATGTAGTTCAAGAAAATGGAGAACATGATTTAAAATAATTATTTTTTATTATGCATATAACTAAAGAAAGAGACGGATTCGAAGAAAAACAATTTATTTTTTATTTTTTTTTTCAGTAAATTACGAAATTTTTTTCTATTAAACACAACTTCTAAAGTTTTGATTATTCTAAATATTTTTTAATTCTATTCAAAATTTAAATTTTAATTCTATTTAATTATGAACATTAAGTCGAAAGAATTTTTTTTTTCAAAAAACAGTTTCTTATTTTAATTATTATGATGAATGTTCAATGTTATCCTGAAAAATTTAAAAATTTTTATTTTGCAATACCGTTGATCTTTTATTTTTTTTCTGATTGTTCCACCCATTTGTTGACAGCTCTAATAGTATGTAAGAAAGATTCCGTTTGTTTTTTTGATAAAATAAATTACGTATATTTTGAAAATTTTAAAATTTTATATTTGTTGTCGTTTTGTTATTATTATATTTCCATTTCAAATATATAACAAATTAATCGCACATTTTTCAGCGAGATTTTTGATTATCAGATTTTCAATCTATTATTAGTCCACGTTATAAACCTGAGGCTTTAATCCGATTTTTCTTTCAATAAATAAAATTATTTTAAGTATTTTTTTTACATATTTATTAATGATAGATTCGATATTAGTCAATTATGAACTTAACTTAAACATAAATATTATTATTCTCATATATAATTAAATATAATTTATATATTCGATGAACTAATATTGTTACGTATTCGCATTTGCGATTACGTTTCTTTTTAAATTTTAACCATTAATTTTTTAGTTTGGACTTTACCGGATGTAACGCGATATTTTAGTCATTTATTTTATTTAAAAATTATATTATTTTTATTTTAACATTTTTTATATTTTTTCGTTTAATTTTGCTGACCTATTTTAATTATTCAAAAAGACGTTGTAAATAAATATTTTACATCCGTTAAAGTCAAGACAAATAATTTTATAATAATTTCATAATGCTGACTACCATGGGAACAATAACTGGCCATTGGCTCATTATTAGTCCCACTCATAAATTTTAGAAATTAAGAAAATATAAAAAGAATAATTTTTGAAGAGTGAACTCACTCTCGTGTTATACTGTTAACATTTATTCAAATAATTAAATAGCTAATTAGATTTTAAAAAAGAAATATTTAAGTGAATTTTTATTTGTGTTACAACCCAACTATTGATCTGTAATTATTCGGAGTGTTTCTTCATATATTTAATTCGTTGTGTCTTGTATTTGATCCATTGACTTCCATCAACGGCGGCTATCCTGACTGACGCGCCTTCAAAACAATTGGATTTTAAAACTACAAGGTACATTTATTTTCTACAACCTAATTACATTCCTTCCTAACCTGCTAGGCTGTAGGTAATAGCAAAATAAAAGGATTAAAAATAGTTAAATGTCAGGTTGTTGTTTTTCTATTATTATCAGTTCCAGAATTAGTTTACATATTTTACATCAATTGTAATTTATTTTTGAATAGTATCAGGGATAAAATTTTGAATATTAAATAAAAATAGCACCCTGGCACGTAACAATATATATTTTTTTTTATTTTAGAAACATGAGCAATTATCAACATTTTCCAAAAATATGGGAGCCGTCTTTAGAAGAATTTTTAAATTCTTTTTTATCAAAAGTTTTAACTGATGACTTTGATAATGAACAAAAAGTTAGTGTTATCAAAGCACCAAAAGAGTGGATTAATTCTCATTTTCCTAATAATGAATTAAAAAAGGTTATTGATGAAGTTATTATTGATCGCGTTATAAAACAAAAAATTTCTACCATAACTAATATTGATAGTAGTTTTAAATATGAAACTAATTTATATAAAAAAAATCAAAAATTTACTTATAAACAATATCATGAAGAATGTAAAAAAATAAATATAAATAATTCAACCTTGGAAATATTTTCTAAATCCGATGAATATTTGGCAACGTTAAATACTAATCCATGTATTTTATATGCTCCTGATATTAAATTTTCTATTTTCAAAAAAATGTATAAGAATGATCCGACACAATGTCAATGGAACTTATCAAATTTAAAAAGTCATCTTTCACGTATAAAAAATGAAGATAATTAAACAGTAGAAGGAATTCACACTCCTGTTGTTTATTGCGGTAGTAAGTGGTCTTCATTTCCTGTTCACCTTGAAGATTATAATTTAATTTCAATAAATTATCATTTCTATGGGTTACCTAAAATTTGGTTCATAGTAAATAAAAAAGATTCTACACGTTTTCATCAATTGTGAATTAGATAAAATTACAATCGATACTTTCAGGGTAAGAATACGAAAACAAATTAATTATCATATTAAAAATAATGAGAATATTTTTGATATTCCACAACAACACTTTCAAAAAATTTTCAATGTATTAAATTAATATAGATCGATAGACCAGAATAAAATTGAATTTATTACATTAATCTATTTTTTATTTTCCATAAACTATTTATACAATAAAAATATATATTTAGATAGACCAGATATATTTAGATAGATCGATAGACCAGAATAAAATTGAATTTATTACATTAATCTATTTTTTATTTTCCATAAACTATTTATACAATAAAAATATATATTTATATATCAAGAATTATAACTTTAAAAGAAAATATTTTTTTATTCGCCATTTATTTAATATTTTTTTGTACATAGTCTATGAGTTTGTTCAAAATCACCTACCAACATAAATTTTCCATTATAAAATTGTTCCCTAGCAAAAATGACGACACCAATCCGACAGATATTGTTGTTATTCATTCCTTTTTTTTTTATAGTCTGAAATTTGAATAATACTAAATTTCTTAAAAATATCATTTTCGTTTTGTTTTTTTTTAAGTAAAAAATAAAAAAAATATTTTATGTTCAAACATTTACTGACCATTAATATTAGTGAAATATGTCATTGCATAAATATTTTAATTATGACGAAGAAGAAAGTGACATCAAATTTGAAGATAGATTAACTGATACATTAAAGAAAGTAAGACTATTAAAAAGATAAAATTTGAAAAGTTGTAAAAAAATTTAAAATTACAGACATGTATTAGGGAACTATATAACTATATGGATGAATTTTATACATTCGATCGAATAAAATGGACATTAATATTTAATAAAAAAAAAATTGTAAAAAAATTAATTTCAATCGTAAAAGAACTCAATGTATCTTCATTTCGGTATGAAGATCTTGAATTGGAAGATCATATTATTGATGGAAATGATAAAAAAAAATAATATATATTAAATCAGATATTGTCATAAAAAACATAATTATTATTATATTATAGAAATAAAGACTGTTATAAATGAAATTAAAAAAAAAAATTATTGATGGTTACATATGTCCAATCTGTATGAAATGCCCCATGTCAAAATGTAAGCATTATATGTCATGTTGTGTCTGTGATCATAGTATAATATATTTATGTATACGCATACATCTAGTGAAACAGGCACAGGAATATTGTAACGCCTTGTCGTTGATATAAAAGAGAAAACTTATATATATAGAATATAAAAACAATAAATATATTGTCGCATAATTTATTTGATCTGTTCAAATAATTTTAACATGATTATGGCATATATGACAAATATAACTTATAAATGGATCACATACGATGGTAATAAAAAACTCCTAAGAAAAATGATTTTCCTTAACTACAATAACCTTAAAGAATATGCAATATAGAATATATTATTCTATTTGATAGACTATATCTAATATATTCTTTATATAAATTTGATATATTTATCAAATAACCTTAAATATTGCCAATAAAAATACGAAAAATTATATATAGCATATTAACAAAAAATTGACTCTCTTTTTCTTAATTTTTAATTTAAATCTATTATTTTTATATTATTTCAATCAGCAACAAATTAAATAATTCGGTAGAAATATTTTTATTTATATAAAATTGAAATTTTAAAAAAGTATAAAGATCTAAATGAAAAAACCATGAATATTTAATATTCAAAGATTTATTCAAATTAATTAAATATTAATTTTTATAATATTTTTTTTTAAAATGATAATTAAAATAACATATCTTCTAATAGACCAAAATGAAAAATAAATTTATGTAATACTCAAGAAAAATTTAATCAATTATACTTTGAACAACTTGGTTTGGTTAGTAACCATTCTTCAAATCTAGAAAAACATTATTTCAATAATTTCTTATATAAAAACAATATATTTTGATAACTAACTTTTTCATATCATTTTTACAATTATATGTAATCATTTATGATTTTATTAACGATATATGTTTATTGTTAATGTATTCATTTATTTTTCCTCTTTCAATTTTAATTATTTCGCCTACTTTTCTAATGGAGTTTTCTGCTTCATCTTTCCACAATGTTAAAGTTATATGTAGAACATATTTTTATAATATTATTTTTTACATTTAAATTTATTTGAACATACCATTTCTTTTGGAGAATCAATTAGTTGCATTTCTCTTTTATTATGTGTCATATTAGTTTTTTGTGAAAAAATTGAATTGACTTGACTTACGTCATTTATTTCAGCGATTACATCTGTAACGTATTTATTTTTTATGTATTTTTTTTTTTTTTTAAATATAATACTCACTAATTATTGTTTCGTTATCTAAATTTTTTAATTCTTTTATCTTTTTAAAATTTTCTGTATTATCGTCTGTATAATCATATTCACCAAAGGTTCCATTTATGAATCTTAAATTGATATTATTATTATTATTTATAATCATTTATTAATTTTGATTTTTAATGAAATGTGCATAAAAATTATATTTACGATTTTACTTCTGGTATATCAAGATTTATTTGCATAATTGATGTAGCTGTTAATGACAAATTTCTTAAATAATGATCAGTGTTGCCAGATCAGCGCTTTTGGAGCTAGATCTAGCTCTTTTTAATTTTTATAGCTCTATTTCTAGCTCCTTGATTTTTGTTAGCTCTTTTTCTAGCTCCATGATTATTCCCTAGCTCTTTTTCTAGCTCCTAGCATATTGGCTTTTTTTTTCGCGCCTGCAGTATCGCGCTGATGAGATTGGTCAATATTGAAAAAACTGAAAAAAAGATGGCCGACGCAGGGTCGTCGTTAACTTTTATCTACATTGCTTTACATTATTGTGTCACTATTATGTTGGTACTTCTGAAAAGCTGGATAAATATTGTCATTTTAATTTTCAGTCAAAGTCAATTGATATAGTCATTTCAAAATTGCTTTATAAAATGTAAAGAATTAATGTAAAATTTATTTATAGTATCATATATGCTAAATAAATTATTCATATATGGAAATTGTGATTACAGTTTGTGAATTTATTATTTACATGCATTATATTGTGTATTAAAGGTTAGTTGACTTTATTTAGGCATATATATGCATATGCTTTATCGTTCTTCATACTAAATAATTATCTTGTTTTTCAATTTATTATAAATAATTTTTAATTAAAAAATGCCATATATATAAATCAAAAATTATAATAATGAAAAATATAAAGTAATCCATAATATTAGGTATATATATAAAAGTACTGCAGGTATATCGGTATTTCATTTATAAAGTAAATACATTTCATACACAATTATCTAAATACAAAAATAAAAATAAAAAAATATATATAAATATATAGAAAGTTTAAAAATAAAAATAAACAAACAAATGTGTGTTGGAAATATAAAATATAAAATAAACTTCACTAATTAGATATGTATAATATGTGTATTTATTTTATTTACCTAATTATTCTTTCAGTTAAAAAAAAAAAATAAAAAAAAAATAACTATATTTTATCAATATTAAATTTTAGCGCCTTCAGCTCCAATATGGCACTTTTTGATGGTGAGTCTAGCATCATCGTGTTAGTCAAGTCTGGCAACACTGATAATGATATTCGTTAATTTTTACTCTTTGTATAATTATAATATCATTAATATTTCATTTGAAATCATTAATATTTTCATTCCATAAATTCAAAACGATCTATTATTATTGAAAAAATATTTTGAGATTGATAGTATATAATACATAAATAATATTCAATTATATCAAATTTACCTTATTGTTTTTGTTATCTTCTAATATTATTTCTTTCTTTTCATATTGTTCTTATAAACATTTTCTATTTTTTCGGTTTCTTTGATTTCAATTATTTTTGCAATAATATCTAATATCAATATAATATTTAATATTAAAATTTTATTATGTGATAAATTATTATTAAATAGAATTTTTAAAGAGTATTTACGAATTATAGTATTTATTTTACTATTATAAATCTTTTTAAATATGGTGAAATTATAAATATTTTCATGTAAACAATTATTATTTACGAGAATAATAAAATTATTTAAAACTCATAATTTCTTTTGATTTTGAATCATCAATAAGAATTATTTCTTGTCTTTTCAATTCTTTTCCATTTGTATTTGATTTTTTTATGGCTTTGATATTTTTTATAATTGCAAGAATATTTATAATAATTTTATATTTCATATGAATATGTTACTATATTTCATTGATATATTAAAGATTTCAATTGAATTACCTATTGAACTGTTTTTTTCTATATTTAATAATTTTTTTATCTTAATAAAATCAAATTTAATATTCGGTATATTTGTTGTATTTTTTATTTCTTCAACTTCAGTTTTTTCTGATATTATTATTTCGAAATCATGATTGAATTTGTCATAGTTTTTGTTTACTTTGTTTATAATACCATTAGTTATTGAATATACTTTTTGAACCTTCAAATATATATATAATTAATATATGAATATTAAAATTGAATTTATATTTATTTTAATTTTTGAAATCACTTACGTTGAAAATATTATAAAATTTATCAACATTATTACCGAACATTGTGCATTTTATTTCTTCACTATCATCGATTATATTTATATTGCAGACTTTATTTGCTTTTCCATTTCTTTGAAATAATTTAACTGATCTTTTATATGTAATTCGTGCTTCAATTTTCCAACTAATTGAAATTATTAAATTATTAAATTATAAATAAAAATAAGAAAATGTAAGTATTTTTTATTACTTTATACTGTTTTTATTGAGATTTTTAATTTTCATAATATTATTCGTTATGAATGAGAGTTTAATTTTTATAAATTATAATCTTCTTTGATATTATTGAAAGTATTAATTAGAATAATTTTTTTTTTTTTTTAAATGTTATATAATATTAATTATTTGTAATTAATTGTAATATTTTGTAAATATTTTATTATTTTTTTGGTTGATAAAAAGTTCCTTATTTATTAATGTTCCGTATTCAACTGTTAATATTTTACAATTTTTTCAATCGCCTGTTATTTCAATGTTATAGATGCTTAGTTACTAAAAATTTTGTTTTCTTGTCAAATTTATTTTTATTTCTACCTCTTTTCACAATAAATGTTAAACATTCAACTTTTATTTCATTTTTTTAAATATGTCATTCAAATCGGATTTCAAATATCATATAGAAGTAATTATATCACCACATAAATATTTTAATTATGATATAGGAGAGAGTGATATCATATATAATGAAGATAGTTCAAAAGATATATTGAAAAAAGTAATACAACAAAAATTATAATATTTATTAATATCTATCATATTACTGATTTTTTTTCATTTGATTGAATGTTGTGGACATTAATATTTGATGAAAAAAAAATTGAAAAAAAATTAATTTCAATTATAAACGGAATCTTCAAATGATGAAGAGAGAATCATGTACTTGAAGATAATATTATAAATAGTAATGGTAAAATATATATATGTTATATAAAGATCATATTTTAGATAACATACAATATATTTATACTTATACAGGGTGATTCACCTTACGTAGCATGACTTACGGTTGGTATAAAAGTATACATTTTCCGGGACATTTTCCCAGTACATTTTCCAGGACATTTTCTGGTAAATTTTCCGGGACATTTTCTGGTACATTTTCCGGATTTTTTTTATTATTGTTAATTAAATTACTTTTTTTTTTTTTTAATTAAAGAAATAACTGCTATACCGACCGTAAGTCATGCTACGTAAGATGAATCACCCTGTATATTATAGAAATTGTAAACGAAATCAGTATATATTCAAAAGATGGAGAGAATCTTGTATTTGAAGATCATATTATAAATGGAAATGGTAAATAAAAAATATATGTTTGCTATTACGTTCATAAAATGAATAACGTTATACAATATGTTTATGATTATAGAAATAAAAATTATTACCAATGAAATTAAAAAAAAAATTTTTGAAGCATATATATGTCCAGTATGTATGAAATGCCCAATGTCAAAATGTAAAAATTATATGTCATGTTGTGTATGTAGACATAGCATACAAACAACAGAACGGTATGATAGCCTCATCGAAATTTTAAGACAAGAATCTGTAGAACATCGAAATAGCGGTTGTACAGAATTTCAACGTATATATTCTTGTGATACGGGAACAAACGTAATAATTGAAATGCTATGTGATTCTTGTAAAACAGAAAATTATTACGCAATATAATTAATAAAATTTGAAGTAGTTTATTATATTCTTTTTATTATTATATATAATAGATATTAATAAATGATTATTCATTTAAATAAATAAATAAAAACAAAACAAAAATCTCAAATTTTTATATACAAAAAAGACTCATTTTTTCCCTTTATTGCAGAATTGTAGATCGTCAGAATTCGTACTTTTTTATTCAAAGTTTTCGAAAACAAAAGCAGCGAAATAAAAGTGTCAAAATTTATATTGTTGATTGAATTTAACGGTTTTTTGACAATTACTAATTTGAATTTATTGTATTGTATGAACACTTACATCTTTCTAACTTCACATCATATAGACTTTTTTTTTGTATTACAGGTGAAAGACAACAACTGTCAAAATATGCAATTGTTCCCTTTTTAAAATAACATAGATATGGTGCAACGTGACGAAACAGGGCTAGAATGAGCTTTCTCTACGAAAAATTTTCTTTCGTCAGGTATCTCTCTAGGAAGTAGAATTTTATTGGTTTCACTTTTAATTTGAATAATTACTTTTTTTTTCAGTAATATTTCTTGAAGAGGTGTGGGATTTTCTTGATCCGGACATTTTCTCTATTATTTTTTAATTCTATATATTCAAAATTAATTTTAGATTCATTCAAATAACATTTCTAAGGTATACAATTGATTGAATACAAAACTGAAAATGTGCAAAACTTAAAATAAAAGATAGAAACTAAATTATCTATTTCTTGACTTTTTTCGTATCTTGACAACGGTATAGTAACACGTAGAGAGAAAATTTATGTGGACGTCTTTGTTTGAAAAATTCGAATTAGTAATTGTCAAAAAACCGCCTCATTTTTTTTAATCCAGAATCAAGCAAATTAAAAAGGTTTCATTCAATCAACAATAGTTAACTTTATTCAAATAAATTTTGACACTTTTATTTCGCTGCTTTTGTTTTCGAAAACTTTGAATAAAAAAATACGAATTCTGATGATCTACAATTCTGCAATAAAGGGAAAAAATGAGTCTTTTTTGTATATAAAAATTTGAGATTTTTGTTTTGTTTTTATTTCACTACTTTTGTTTAAATAATCGGAACCAAAATGAAAAATAACAACAATATAAATTATTGATTAAAGATTAATATTAAAAATTAAATTATAACTTCAAATATTAATCAATTTTGATTGTTTTTTTTTTTTTGTTTAAAAAAAATGTATACAAACTTTATTATTTATGGGAAAAAAAAATTTTTTACTTGAAAAATAACAACAATATAAATTGTTTAATAACAATTCATATTAAAAGTTAATATTGAAAATTGAATAATTGATCGATTTTTATTATTTTTTTTCTTTCAAAAAAAGAACGAATATATACAGAATATTATCTCTGGAAAAGAAAATTTTCACATAAAAAATAACAACAATATAAATCGTTTGTTAAAAATTAAATATTAAAAATAAATTACGAATTCAATTATTGATCAACTTTGATTTTTTTTTTTCCATAAATAATATCCATTCTCTTTAAACAAAAAAAAAAAAAAAACAATCAAAATTGATTAACTTTTGAAGATATAATTTAATTTTTAATATTAATCTTTAATTAATATTTCATATTGTTGTTATTTTGCAAGTAAAAATTTTTTTTTTCCATAAACAATAAAGTTTGTATCCATTCTCTTTAAACAAAAAAAAACAAAAAACAAAATCAATCAATTATTGAAGTTATAATTTAATTTTCAATATTTATTTTTTATAAACGAATCAAATTATTGTAATTTTTTGAGTAAAAAATTTTTGTTCAAACCATGTATTAGTAAGAATCGGTGCCTTTTAAACAAAAAAAAAATTTTGAAATCGATCGATTATCAAAGTTTTTATTTATGTTTTAATAATAATTTTTCAATAAAAAATTGTGTTTTGTTATTATTTTTCAAGTAAAAAAATTTTTTTTCTCCATAATATAAGAGTGTGAACTTGCATCTTTTGAACAAAAAAAAAAATTTTCAAATCAATCAATTATTGAAGCTATTATCCAATTGTTAATTTAATCTTACAATAAATAATTGAAAAAGATATTTGGAAAATTCTAACCCCGCCGGAAATAGGTAAAAAATAATAAATAAAAAAAAATTCGTTGATTTCGCGGTTCCTGTTAGAGATAGAGAAAAAAAAATTTATATGAAAATTATAAATAAAAATTCATTTTTTAGGAAGATATTGTACCTGGCTTATTTGGAATATATCGGGAGAAGAATTTGAGTTGCTTGCTGAAAATTGAACTACAAAAGTTCTGTACGTGTTGGCTTATTGGTGTTTTTTCAGGGAAAGAACGAATTTTTTGAAATGATAAAAATCTTTGGCTCATTTGTGGTATTAAACGAGCAGAGCTTTGCTTCATATTTAATAAAAATCGGTTCTCATTCTCGAATGAAAAAGTACTATGTGCCCAGATTGGACCCCAATTGCGTACGCTACGGCAAATATGTAAATGGAGATGTACAACATAATTCATTGAATGTTTACCGTAAAATTTTTGATAACGAATTACGAACTTGATCAAAAGTTCTTCTGCTTTTTCCAATGATTCTTGGGTAATACTGTCTTGTAGCAGTATACTCATTGCTGCTACCAGCATTGCCAAATGATTAAAATTCTC